>JAKJXP020000076.1:214986-237360 GCA_022225965.2 Diatrype stigma
CCCCCCCCCCCCCCCCCCCCCCCCCCCCCCCCCCCCCCCCCCCCCCCCCCCCCCCCCCCCCCCCCCCCCCCCCCCCCCCCCCCCCCCCCCCCCCCCCCCCCCCCCCCCCCTATCGACAAGCAAGAGAAGTCGGCTACTTGACTGACACAGCTGAGGAAGGTTTTGACAATGATAACCACCTAATGAGCACTTATAAAGCACTAGGTTTACGGCTTACCTGAGAGTGGGCGCGGAGATTGCCCTGAAATTGCATTCTTCTAGAATGTTACCAGCGAAGTAAGCGGAATCCTGCTGGATTCTTGGAACCATGTTGTAATAATTAACGGCACTGAGGAACGCTGACGTGATAGTTTCAAACTGCTATACATAATTATGTTCCTGTTTTGCCTTCATAACCATTTAGTCCTTCTATATGCAACTTGCTGGTGCACAGAGGTTCGTCAATACTAAGCTTAGCACTGAATTAGTCTACGCCAGATGGTTTGTCATTGCCGTATTGTCAGTACCTACATTCTAACATGTGTCTTTCAATCGATGATCTCGTAATGCTCATGGGATAGTTGACGCCATGTTGATATGCTATGAAATTAGCAACAAAATCTCACGGCAGTCTGAAATCACATAAGGCAACAGAGCCCGTTGTCATCTACAACTATCTACACACCTCTTGTTAGGTGAATTGTGCTTCACGGCTACATGTCGATGGCACAAAACATTCCTCTCAACATCAACTACCCAGAAAAACATCGTCGTTACTCATCACGTCCAGCCACTGAAGTTGGCGGTATTCGCTACCGGAACCTCTCAATGTGTTGGCGAGCTGACCATTTCCCTGTTATTGTTAATGGTTGCGTCTACGAGTTTGGAGCCCATTCCAAGTAGGGTTTGAAAGGGGTAGGGAGCGCTTGACTCAACGTTGACTCCGACTCGTGATAAAGCGGGAGGGTGTGATATGGAGCTAGTAGGAGCACAATCATGGTAATGGAATGATCTTGAGTTTGGCGGAAGTGCAAGTTATCTCTGGAATCATATCGTGCTGATGGAACCTACCCTTCCTTTCCTGGTGTGCTTCCGAGTAAGTGAAATGGCTTATGAATCTTCTTGTCTCAGCAATTATTTACAGTACATTTCGTCCTAATATAGAAAGTCCATGCCCTTGACAAATCAGGTCAAAGGTGACAGTTCCGATGAACACAGAACACTCTCAGCTGAAAGCCCCCCTTGCATCATATGCGTCTCAAGATCGAAGGGATATCATGCAAATCTGACATATGTGAACTTGAAAGTTGCTGAGGCGTGGATCTAGCTAGAAAGCTAATCATCTATTTTGGTACGGACTTCCCCTAGCAAATCGAAGAGTCATGATGAGTAGTTGATGAGTACAATTGTAGATGTAGATCGAGCCAAGTGCTGGTTATGTCAGATAGGTCCCATGACCTAGCACTGACAAGATCTTCTTATGGACATCATGCCAAAATCATATGTAGAGAGAGTCAACTCTAACAACTATACAACGTGCTCTAATTCCCAGGCTGAGTCATCGAACCAGCAACGACCAATATCCTACGCGTGCTCGCCACGCCTGCAAAGGCGTCTCGTTAGCCACATTCCCAACACGAATGATTGACGAGCAGTACTTGGATGAGTCGGGCTCATTTACCACACCCAAAATGACACAGCCCTAGCGGCGCCACGACAGGCGACGCCATTCTTCCAGACCTTCCAGACCTTCCAGACCGAGCTGAGTACCTTCAATGGCTGCCGCCGACCGCGCGCCACCGGACCATGTCTTTCTTCTTTTTCTCTTGCGGAGATGCTGTCACTGAAGATGCACATGCATAGATCCTCTACCCCCACAAATATCTGCCTTCGGCATGTCTCGTGCACGTCAGATATACGGGGCGGCGAGGCGAGCGCGGAGTTGCTCTTTTCGTTGGGCTCACTATTACCTATCCGAGCGTGACAACTGGAAGAGGCGCCACACATCTTGCATTGATTGATTAATCAACATAGCTATCTTTTTAACCCCGGGAGTTGTAATGAGCAGTAGTGATTTCGGGCACGTGGTGGGACGCCCCAGAAGCGACGTCAGCAGGTGCACGCCGGCCATGTGGCTATCCGCGTGAATATTCGCCTGGGAGGACGCCGTGAAACCTCCAGCTCCATCAGAGTAGGAGCTTTCCCGAGCTGTTCGTAATGGGTGGGCACTGGGAACAGCGGGCAAGCGGCCCGGCGCATCGTACCACGGGGAGGGGAGGGGAGCAGGACGAACATGTAATCTAATCACGGTTACACCTTGGTGGTTTACCTGCGATTTCGACCTATTATGTAGAGATTTGTCTGCTCCTGTGCGACTATTACCTACCTACCCCATGCGTCTGGCATAGACAAGACAGATAGGCGATGTCAACAGAAGCGAAGCCGAGCAATATTACAGCCTGTGTCGCCCGACAGGTCACGGCCAATATAGATCTGGGGTTCAGCTCAATTTAGGATGAGTGGGACTCTTTGATTATAACTATATATCAAGCTCAGCCCTGGACTTGTTGTTTGTTCGAATCATTATAAAGTTGTCAAGGGTTGGCTGGTTGGCTGGTTGGCTGGCTGAGACCCAATCGCCGAGCTCTGTTCAGCTGCACAAGGACTACACACACACACACACACACACACCAACGGGCATTAAGCATGCTACGGTAAGATATGAGATTTGGTGAAACATCGGGATAAGCAAGTCGCATGACACGCGTGCGAGTTCTCTATCTGGTCTCCTCTACCCACTCGAAGGGCGTCCTGTCTAGGGGGCGCGCGTGTGTATACCTATACTTTGGCAGGGGGGAGGGGATGTTGCACAGGGAGATAACGGATGTTCTGGACAATACTACGTAGGTAAGGTACACAGTCAGTCTATGCAATTCCTGTTTCCTGGTAGCCAGGCATGTAAACAGGAAGCAAAGGATTCATTCCGTCGGTGAGATATAAGCATCGTCCCCTGGTCTGTCAGCCGGTGACCTAGTCAACTACCCACTTACAACGACGCCTGGAGTGGCCGCCCTTCCTTCCTAATCGAATTATTTGGAACAATTCCCCGGAGGTGAAGAAGAAGTGTCAGGTTGTCAGGTGCCGTCGATTTCTTGGTATGGCCTGCGCAATGCGCCATGCGCAGTATCGACGTGGCAGGCCGCAACACGCCGGGCGAACACCGGTGGGGGGAGGGGGGACGGGACGAATAGAAGGATCGAAGGCCAGGTTTTGGCTCCAAGCCTGTCGTCACGGCCACGGCGTATGCATTATTGTACAATACGCGTAAGGCATCAGGGCATGTAGTACCTACTAGTAGGTAGGTACCTATGTAGGTAGGTGGGTAAGATGTTTCGTCGGGTGTCCGACTCGTTTCGATTGGCTACTGTGCAACCGCATCTCGCGTCTCCCAGGCAATCTGTTTCAAGTATGCTCTGTTACTTGCATACATCCATACCTCTGAGTCTTGAGTCTTGAGTCTTGAGTCTTGAGTCTCAAGTCTTGCATTACCTGCCTGTCCTGGCCTGTTTCTTCAGCCGTACAGACATACATACGTACGTACATACTTCACGCAGCCACTCACCAGTGAAGAAGACGACCGACCACATGGCTGCAGCTTGTGATAGCTTTGATGCGTGGCGGACCAACAAGGTTGAGACATTCGCCAACCCGCAGCTGATAATATGCGGGGGATCTCACTAGCGCGGTAATATACTACCAGCTGGTTGGTGACGAGATGTCGGTACCCTTGTTGCCTCGACGATGATTGACCTCCATGTTGGGGGAAAGATATCGCAGCGTTGTCACACCTAAGGCTACAAGGACTATGTATGTAGGCAGCTCGTCGGGCTCGGGGATGATTGGACGTCGGCGACCGAAACTTCCATGGCATTATATCGAGGTGGGTCATAAGAACTGCAGGTACAGCTCTGGAAAGCCAGAAAGCCCACTCACCCTACCTCTCTCACCCACTGAGTATTACCTACATCTCCCCATCTTGCCTACATACATCATCGTGTACCTAGGGACCTCGAGTTCCATTGTATGCACACGGACACGGGTAATCGAGGCACCGATATTACCTCTGTCGATAGTAGACATAGTACCGCTTTCTAGCACTTTAGTTTCGATATGATGTTCCAAAGCCCGAACGCCGTCGGATATCTTGGAGCTGAATCCTACTAGTATCCCACATGATCGCTTCCTAGCCCTTGATCCTTGAGAAGGAAGAGGCAGAAGAAGAAAAAGAAAGCAACTACTAACCAATTGACTACTAACAACGCAGTTAGTTAGTATGTAGTTAGTGCTGATGAAATGATCCTCGACCGGCTTTGTTGGGCTAAACTCGGCTTTGCGAATGGCCGAATGAACGGCTGTGTAGATAGTAAGAGCTCAATAGTAAATAGTAAGTTGTAAGTTGTAAGTTGTAAGTTGTAATTACCAGATCCCGAAGTTTAGGTCGAGTGGCTCGGGCGGCATAGGACTGTCATTAGTCTCCTCGATTGGCATCTCTGATTGGATAATGCGCGTAATTGCTGCAACAAAGCCCTTGTCCATCGCTTGTTTTGTGTCCTGAATTGTTTTCTTATGGATTGGTGGAGGCGGCGATGACTGACTGCCTGACTGAAGGGATGAGATTCGGTAACCTTAACTATAGTTAGCATATTGATTGATCTTGTTTGTCAACATTCCAATCTGTCTTTCCATGAACTGCACTTAATTAATTACACTTACACCATCACCCTCACTCTCACCATCACCATCGCACCAACTCCGCAACCGCTTCCCTTTGAGTCTGGCAAAGGAAATGCCATACTCTATGTTGGTTGTCGCGTCAGCTGAGTTGCAACGTAGGATCACATATGCATTTTACTCATGTTGCTATCATCCATGATGCAATGCACCGGAATCGATTCAATACTATGTAGGTATGCAGGTCAAATCACACATCGTCCAATCTCGCCAGTGCCAAGAATTGCCTAGGTAGTTCCATACTATGTAGTTACTATGTAGTTAGTAGTTATTGTGTGTTATGTGGCGAGGACGAGGGCGAGCAGCTTGCGAAGATGGATCTCCGATTTTCGTCCGTTTTCGTCCTCCGTGAACACATCAAGGCCGGCCGTGCTTGGCGCTGAAATGTTACCCATCCAGCCCATCCAGCCCATCCACCTCATCCACCCATTCCGGGACTAAACTCTACTAAGTATTTGACGACCCCCTCCGCCGTCATCGCTTTCGTCATGGCTCCCTCATACTACCGTAAATACTGCTGCTACTACTACTACTACTACTACTACTACTACTGCTACTACTGCTACTACTGCTACTATGTACATAGTATGTAAAGCCCCTCTTCTTCAGCCCTCACCTTTCCCCTGCCCGCGAGATTGATAAGATGTGCCGCACTGCCCTGAGTGAATGGATGCATGCATGACATGCAACACTCACTGGATGGACGAGGTCGATATACTCCTAGTCTTCTACTGCCTCTCAAGTAGTGCACACTTCCTGCTTTGAACTTCACTCATCCTTAGACATGTATTTGCCTTCTCTTCAACCGCTGCATCGCATGCTTCAGTCCCGCCAACTATCTCATTGAGACCTACTTGCCTACTTACTACCTAGGTACGTAGTAGTCGATTGAAGTTACCGGCTCGTGGGATCGCCCGCTGACAGGACTAGCCTGGAAAACCTCAGATCAGACCAATACCTACGTAATAACTATCAGCTAGCTAGCGGACACCAATCATGGGCCAGCTCGAGCCTCGAGCATCATCTGTTGACAGTCCTCTATTGACTCTATATTCAGTCTAAGCCCTGGCAAAAAAGTTAGCAACCGCTAACGTTAAACCGACTAAAAAAACACTAAGACCTAACACAGCTTGGGCGGTCTTAGATAGATCCAACAACGCCGCTGAAGGCACTCAAGGCCCTGTTTCAACCCTCCTAGTGGATATCCTCAGCGAGGACTACGGCGTTCGTCAGGACACTATTGGGTGTCCGACGTCCTAGCTTTTGGCTGGCTTTGCCTACCGCCCCTTACCATAATCTCCCAGTTTCAAGTCTTGGTGTCGATTCGAGCTTCGTCCGACTTTAGCCAGCATCGAATATCTTACTTAGTCCCCCGGGCTCGCCGTTGACGGCGAACCCTCACTTTCTTGACCGAATTTCTCCCGTTTTTGGTACCGATTGAGATGCGCAGATCAGGACGGCGACATCGTGGTTCGATTCGGATTCTCAGACCCCTGCGTGATCACCTCTCCCTTTACTACGTATTAAGCGCTCGCCATTCACAGCTAGCCCGATTCTATACCCAGCCACCCCTTGTTCCGGCGCTTCCTCTCAGGGAACCTTGGATCGCCATTGGCCAGCCATCCATGCCTCCAGCTATTTTCGCACCCTCTGCACTGTGACAGTTCTGCTCGCTACTCGCTTCTGCGTCTATCGTCACGGGGTGGGAGAGGCAGAGAAGCGCCTTTTTTTGCTGTTTTGAGAAACCGAGAATAACACGGCGGCAAATCTATGCGGGTGGGTTCAGATCTGGGATCGTCTTCGCCTTATAACTTGCACTTGGATTCCCGTCGATAGTCGCTGGCACTGTCCTCTTCGATTTACTATGGATCCCACTACGACATTATTCACGTTCATGCTGTGAGTGCTTTTTTAGTCATCTTTTTTTAGTCATCTATAATAGCACTCTTATTCGGGCCTGGTTGCTTGATTGGTCCATTTCCCACTATTTGTTTGCTCGCATTGTTTTTGGTCTACACAGCCTACCGGGTCCATTACGTCTTTCAGCTCTTGGGCCAACCTCTTATCGGCGTGGGGTTTGCGAGTCCCCAGCTCCTTAGCATAAGCATTATGGTGTACCTGCATAAGGCCTGGTCGGCTTTTGCTAGTGTCGCAAAGCTTTCTCGTACCGAGGATATGGGACAGCCTTCCACTTACAGGGGTCCCACGCGAAGGTCAGATTCTCAACCCAGCCATCGAAGCCTTTCTTCCCACGGTGAACACGAGGTCTCAGCCCTGTCACCCTTGCTTGACACCATTTCGGCAATAAGCGCCCCTTCAAGGCACCGAGAGGGATGATCAGTCATGGTGCTCGGGGTATGCCCTGTTCCTGGCAGACAATGGCCAAGTTTCCTTCTGTCACATAGCCCGAGACGCTATCAAGCCCTTGCTTACCCACCCATGCGGAGCTGCGATGTGGTGCGTTGTCAGATGCGGGTTGCGACTCTTTAAGTATGCGTTGGCCCGACATCTGCAAGTGTAGATGTTATCCAGACCATTCTGTCCAGTCATATAATATAAATGCTACCTTGCTCCCACGTCTACTATACTACGTAGAAGATGTCGCCAATCAAAGCTAACGACTTCTACAGCCAGACGTGTACTTCGGTTCAGACCGTCCATCTGTTCGGATCGTGGGATAACTTTTCTTGTCATACTATGGAGCGTGACGACCGGCGAGGCCGTGGTCAGTGGCGTGGCTGCCATACCTTCAAGAACATCGTCTGCGACGGTGATCAAGTTAGTAATTCAGGGCGGAATGGTGGTCTCAAGATGGGGCAAACATACTACTACTACGTAAGTCCGATCCGTTGAGAAACCGGTCTCTTCTCGACTGACCATAATAATTAGTATGAATTGGATGGGTCCACCGAGACACATGATCCCGCCCACCCCACCACGAACGCTTGTCCATTTCTACCCGGACAAACCGTAAATACTCTCGAGGTTCCCACGGAACGATCACTCAGATCCAGGAGCGCATCTATGAACTCCCTACGTAGTGCCAACTTGAAGACAATGAACCCTAAGGACAGGTTCACGACCCCCCGGCCAGCACCACCGGTCCCAGGGGCTTCGGAGGTGAAGGTCGGTTCATCACCGTCTACTTCATTCGCCGAATCGAGAACGGCTCGCTCTCTTTCACCTGCACCCAAATGGACCGGTGCCGCCCGACGCCTATTTGGGTTCAAGCAATCCAGTCGAGATGATAATCACGGCAGGTCATCTAGGGGCAGTGAGTCAGGTTATACGTCTCCGGAGCTCGGCATAACCGATGATCGTGCACGGAGTACGACGCCCTCGGGGAGTGTCCGTTCCCGTGACATGTCGCCGGAATCTCTCAGACGCTTCTTATCAGACGACGTCCCTTTTGGACAACCGAGTCAGGACCCTTCGCCAAAGCTTTGGATACCAGATGAGATCGTTGAGGAGATCGAGGACGACGACAATTTCGCAACAAGCGCTGCTTCTGAAAGTGCACCGGTCACGATGCTGTCACCACCACCCAGTCAGCACTCTACCTCATCATCGCTACTCCGCTCCAAGAACGAGTCTACGGCTACCATTGTGCCGGGTCCCAAATTGGATACGGATGTGCCCTCAGCACATACCGAGTCATTTACCCCCTTTGCTCCAACAAACTATACCATCAACGTGAACGTCCCACGATCTCATTTTTCTTTTTCAACCACATCATCATCCAGTCCAACCTCCCCCCTTTCTCGCTCGACAAAGTCGCGGGACCGCAGCAATCACTCGTTCCTAGACGACTCTGACGACGACTGCGACGACTACATGTCGCCTAGCGAAGATGACTTGAGCCCCCGGCTGGCTGGGACGAAGAAGAGCGAGGTAACACCACCAACACGCCCTACGCCCCTCGCCAATTACAGCCTCCCGTATCAGAGCCTAGGAGACAACAAGCCGGCCGACCTCCAACGTCGCCCTACCTTCGGCTCTCCAGAACTCATCGCGAGGAACGAGAATGGGGTGCCCGTTGGCAACACCCATCTCTTGAGTCTACCGCACATCGACAGCGGTCTCGAGGACCTAGCCAACGAGATCAGTTGGATTGCAGATGTGATTCGACCCCGAGACTACTAGAGTCACGCATTCATACCTACGAGCATCACCACCAGTTCTTCGACACCATTCCTCTATTTGGACCCTCTTTGGTATGGGGCATATACGAATGGGGAATATACATAATCTATATAGACTGGCGGCCGGTCTGCCCTCACGGAAAATCGTGTATCAAGAAGATACAAGGATTTGTAATAGTATTGACATTTACACTTGCATAGCAATGGCGCTTGGGGCCAGGAGGGGGCATTCTATACCCTCCATTGGTTTTTTTATTTTTATACAGAGGCTGGCGGCTATTCACCGTCGTCTCCCGAGGCGGGGGAGCGTGCCTTGGTTCAAGAGGGGCTGGGGTTGCATTAATCGGATCAGCATTGGTCGGTGGGATGGGATGGGGGAATGAGGAAAGTGCGGAAAGAGCTAGGAGGCTACGAGATAACCACTGTTATGATATATAGCTGTTGAATGAAAATAGACGAAAGTCCATACTGTCAATGTTGCTGCTAAGTTCTTCAACCAATCCTTTCCTGTGACGGACGTCCTTTCGCCTCGCTTCATCTTCATCTCTTACATTGTGTCGCACTTGGCTTACTCCTATGCTATGCCGTGTTCAAGTTCAAGATCGCAGCTAGAAGAGCCCGTGAGGAAGTCCAGTTCGAGTGGCCCACGGAATCGAGTCGGGCTTTCGATAGATAGTAAAACACAGAAAGAGCTGTTACTTTGATTGGTAGGCACCTAGAAGAATACGTCGGTAAAAAGGATAGGAATGTCGTCGTCGTTATAGGGTTCTTTCATGACCCGCCCGATTAGTCGGTAGTTAATATAGGTACATATATTACCGTCCTATTACCAATTCCTATTTATTCGTTTAATTATTATAATGTCGCATTTAAAAGATTACAAATAAAGAAGAATTCGAATATAAATTTAATTATATAAAAAAAAAAGCAATCTTTAATTTAAAAAACGAAAAAGCTTTTTATATATAATATATTAAGCTATTAAATGCAAATTATTTAATTATATAATTCAAGTTTTCTTATATAGCCTTTATATTGCGACATATTTTTTAAATTAATTACGCACAAATGTATTAATTTATAAAAAAAACGAATTACTAAATAAATAAAAAAATAATTTCGTAAAATTAATAAAATACAATTATAATATATAATAATTTAATTTAATTAATATATATTTAATTATTATATAAATAATTTCTTTTGTTATTATATAAATAATTATTTAAATAATGCGTTATTAATTATATGCATTCGTTTTATAAATATTAAAATATAAATAAAGCGCTTTTTTTATTTTTTTTTATTTTTGTTTTGGTTTTTTTAAGCATTATTTATAAAGCAATATATGGTTTATTCGAAAATTAAAATAAAAACGTACCTTTTATATTAATCGTAATTACATTTTTTAAAATAAATAAAATAAAACGATTTAATTTAAAGATTTACCGTAAAAACCGCATTCGCGTCGTTACCGAATTCGCCGCTGCCGTTTAAAAGCGCGTTATTTGCCGCGCCGCCGCCGTTTAAAAACGCGTTATTGCCGTTACTGTTAAAAAATAAGCCCGCGTTGCTGCTGTTACCGAAAAGGCTTACGTCGTTACCGCCGAGTTCGAGGCCGAATTGGAGGCCTAATTTCTCGACGCTTTCGTTTTCGCTGCCGACGACGAGTTATTTTTTAGGTCGGAAAAAGCTGGCCTTATTAATAACAAGCCGCTTTTCGGTTTAGAAAATACGGATGTTTCTTTTTTTTCGGAAGCTTCTTTTTTTTCGGGAAATGAAAGGTTCGATATTTCTGCGTACCTTTTTTTCCGCCGTCGTTTGCGTTTAGTTTCGTTTTTGTCGCTTGTCTTTTTTTTCGCCGTTTCCAAAATCCCACGTTCGCGCCGTCGTTTGGTTCGCCGCCGTTTGTTGCCAAGTACCCTTCCGTTTGTTCCGGATATCGCCTATATTTCCAAAAAGAAAAAGAAAAATAAAAAGGGCAAAAATAAAGGCAAAGGCAAAAGTAAAACGCCAAAGGCCCGGCTTTTTTCCGACGATACGATTCGGGCCATTTTTTATTTTGAATATATTCGGTTTGCTTTAATCGAATGCTTTTATGGAATATATTTAAACGCCGTTAAAAAAGGTCGTCGTTATTAGCATTGCATTTTTAAATATAAATGCGTCGTTTCGTAAGTTATTTTATATATTTAAATGTCGATTTTTTAAAATTAATTCCTTTATTTTAATTCCGTCGTTATTTATAATTTAATACGCCGAATAATAGCTATTTTCGAAAATAGTTGCCGAAAAATAAATGCTTATTTTTTTATTTTTTTTTGCTTTATTAATTATTTTTAAAACGCCTTTAC
Source organism: Diatrype stigma (assembly GCA_022225965.2). NCBI lineage: Eukaryota > Fungi > Ascomycota > Sordariomycetes > Xylariales > Diatrypaceae > Diatrype > Diatrype stigma. The sequence goes on from JAKJXP020000076.1 coordinate 226,253, forward strand.
ATTGCGTCGCGGCTTTTGCGTATTATTTTTTTAGCTCGAGGTTAAGGGCGTTTCGAATTTTTGGTTCGTTAATTGGAATAAAAAGCCGGTAACTGCTTTTGCCGAAAAGCGGGAAAAAAAAAGAAAACGAAGACGAAAAAAAAAAGAAGAAAAAAAGGAAGACGAAAAAGAAAGCGAAAACGAAAGCGAAAAAAACCCTTTCGGCGGCTTAAATGCGGTAACCGATATTTTGCCGATCGTTATTTTTTAGGTTTGCTTAAAAAAAATTATGCTTTCGTTATTATTGTTTTTCGGAATATATTTTTAAAGTTTATTTTATGCCTTGCAATACGGTATTTTACGAAATTAATTAGGTTTTTAATATAAGGGCCGGCGAATCCTTTTATGAAATTTTTCTTACTTTTTATTAATAATTCCGATTCTTAATGTGTCGTATATTTTAAAAATTAAGCAAAGCCTTAAAATATTTAAAGCTTTATTTATTTAAAGCCTTAATTAAATTATTAATTAATATTTAATTAATAATAAAATAAGTAATTTCGAAAAAAAAAATTATATTCTTATTTAAGTTATATGTTTTATATATTTATATGGCGGAATTTCGTATTTATTCTTATTTAATTATTAATAATTAACTTAATCGTTTATTAATTATTATAAAAGATTTTTTAAGGTTTTTTTTAATTTAATTGAAAATTTCGAAATAAGCATTAAAGGGTTATTATTTTTTTAGTTATATCCGAAAAAGCGAATAATTTAGTTTTTATTATAAAGGTTAATATTATGCTTTACCGAATTATTTTTTATATAATGGGGCCGCTAAAAAGCGTTATAATATAGCTTATTGCTAAGCGCCTTATTTTTTCGTCGTTTATAAAGAAAGCATTTTTTATTATAAGCAATATTTATGCTTTTTTATTAAATTTTTTATATATAATTTCTAAAAACCTTGTATTATATAAATAAAAAATTATTCGATTTGTTATTATTAAATGTTTTGGTTTTGGATTTATAAGGAACTTTAAAAGCATAAAAGCAATATAAATTATATTTGGTTTAATTATTATTGTTATATATAAAATCGAATTAATACGCTTTTGATATATTTTTATTTATTCCTTAATAGCGCTTTTCTTATATTTAATAAAAGGCTTGATTTTTATGGAAATAAAAAAAGGATTAGCATTATTATTAAATTTAAAACGTATGGCGATTTTTTTTATATATTAATTATAAACCAAATAAATTTATTTCGCTTTGCGGTTTTTATTTATTCGGATTTTTAAAAACCAAATTATTGGATTTTGGTTTTTTATTTCGTAAATATTTTATAACTTTTTATTAAAATCGTTTGTTACGTTTTAATTATTTTTATAATAAAATAAAAGAATATCGTTTACGAAAAAAACCATTAAAATCGTTTCGTTTTCGTTAATAAAAAGGCACGAATTTTCGATGAACGGAATAAATTCCAGCGTTTTAAGAATAACAGAAAATTCCTTATATTAAAGCATAAAAAATCCTTTAATTTATATAAAGTTCGCTTAAATTCGATTATTATTTCGGGCTATTTAAATCCTTTAAGAAATTCGTACGTTATTGGTATTTCGTTTTTTTTTTGCGTTAAAAAAAGTAATAACGACGTTAAATTGCCGGATTTTTAGGTTGAATTTAATTATAATAGCCATTATCGTTTTAAACGTACGAAATATTAAAGTAATAACGTAAATATTTTCGATAGTTTTTTTTTATTAAAGATTTCCATATATGTAAAGCCGTAATTTCGTTCGGATAAGGAATCCGTTTTCGTTAAACTTATAAATGAATATCCATTTTAAGGATATAGGCTTATTTTAACGTTAATTTTTTTTTTAATATCTTTACGTTTTTTTTTAATTAATATACGTATTTCGAAATAAGTATTTTCTTTAAATAAAGCATTTAAAGGGTAATTATTAAGCTTTTTTTAATTTTTAAGTAATGGCTTAATGAATTGGTTTTTATATATTTTGGGCATATTGGATATAGCGTTTATTTTGGACGTATATTTTTGATCGATCGCCGTAGCGATTACGGAATAAAGGGTCTTATAAGTTTTATTTAAATGCTAAATAATATTTTTAAACGAAAACATAAAGGTTCGTAATTCGTATTAATTTATTTTTTCTTGTTTTTTAAGTAAAAGATTTTTCGATTGTATTATAATAAATATTCTTAATAAAGCATTTATTTCCGAACCAAAAGCTTTCGAATTATTATTAGAATTTAAACGTACGTTTTTTTTCGTTAGCTAAGAAAATTCGCGCATTTGTTTGGTATTAAAAGTATTCGTTTTAATTATGCGTTTTTTATTTCGAATAGCGTTCGATTATATAGGAATTATCGGTTCGTTTTTTTTACGATAATGATGCTTTTTATATTTTCTTTTTCGGATATAATATAACGAAAGTTTTATGTTTTGCCGAAGTTTTTATTTTAAGCATTAGTATCGCCTTTATTTATTTAAATAGCATTTAAACGGAATAAATCCGTAATTAACGGCTTTTTATCGAGATTATTTGTTATATTTATAGGTTAATTTTTAACGTTTATATTTTTCGTATATAAAATGCTTTCGAATACGTCGTTATAAATAGTAATTAAATTTTCGGCCGATTTTTTAATTTCGTAGCTATTAATAAGTAATTCCGAAAAAGAAATTAAAAGTTTTTTACGAATTATATTTTAAAAAAGCTCCTTTATTTTCGAATTTTAATTTATCGGTTAGCCATTTAGTATTTTTTTTCGGAAAAAGGCTTATTTTTTAGTTATAACTTTAAAGCTTTTTCGTTTAGTTGGTTTTATGTATCGAAAATTTTTAATACAGTTTTATAAGGATTTATTTTTATAAGTTAATAAAAAGCATCGGCGATTTTTTAAATGATATCTTTCGGAAACGCCTTTGTTTTTGTTTTCCGGTATATAAAAGATCTTTTCGTTAAAGATAATATCGCGCGTAATAATAACTTGGTTCAGTTTTAGTATTTAATTTTTTTAAAGGTTTATTGCAACGTAACTTATTAAATATCCGATATAAGCTTTTGATTGAATTTTATATGCTTGTTTATTTTAATAAGCTTATTTGGCTTTATTTAAAGGGTACGCTTTATAGTTATAAGTAAATATAAAGCCTTAATTAAAACGGAAATCGGCTATAAGGAATTTCGTAATTTTTAGGTTATATTAGCAAAAGTATTTACGGAATTACTAATCGAAAACCTTTAAAAAAAATGCAGCTAATAAGCGTTATTTGGGCTTATATTATATAGCTATATAATTATATATATAACTTTAGGCCAAAGCTTTTAAAATAAATTTAAAAAGCTTATTATTATAATAATGCGTTTAAATAATATATTTTTAATTCGCTTTGTTTTTCCATTAGGCTTTTTGATATAAAATAACGTAAGCTTGCTTTTAATACTTTTTTTTGTACTTATTTTTCGAATTCCGAAAAGCCCTTAAATACGATCGTTCTTATATCGTTATTTTGACGGATAATATAAATCGCGAACCTAAAACGGCGTCGCATTTAGTTTTTAAAATTCTTTTAAATTTTTAAGGCGATTTGTAATTACCGGTTTTTCGTAAGAAAAACCTAAAACGTAGCATTATATTCGTTTTTAATTACTATAAGGTTAATAAAGCCATTATATTCTTTAGGAAATTTAAACCAGTTTTACGAAATACGGTAAAACGGTTTATAAAATCGATTTTTAAATGGAATGCGAATAATTATATATTTGGCCTTTGTTTATGCGTAATGCTTATAATCGATAATTTTTGTTTTATTAATTTTTATTTTTCTGGCGTTTTTAACGAACGCTTTAAAAATACGGATACCTAAATGCTTAAATCGCATGTATTATAAAGCTTCCGAATTCGTTTGAATATATAAATAGGCCATTAAAGGCTTTCGTAATGCTTTTTTCTTTTTATTAATCGTTAAGGGAATTATTATGCCGTTAAGGCTTATTAATATTTCGTTTGGAATGTTTATATAAAAAAAAATTATATTTAAGAAAAATTAAATTATGAATACGCTGGAATTGGGTAAATAGGAACCCGGGCTTTTTTTTTCCTTATCGGAAAAAGCAATTTAAATTATTATACCAAATCGGAAATTTTTTTATAAAACGAACTTTTGAAATAATGTTAATATGAAACTTTTTAACGATTGCTACATTTTTTAAGACCAAATTTACGATTCCTTTATTTTTTAAACCATTTAATACTTTGGGAAATATCCGAATGCCCGTATTAAAAATTGGAATTATATTAATATTAGTTTCGATCGTTGCTTTATTCTTAAAGGGCTTAAAATTGCTTGGAACAATTAATTTCTTGCTATTAATTAAATGCGTAGCATTATAGTTATTTAGGAAAATGCTATTTATTAAAGAATGGCGCTTTTGCTTAATCGTAAAAAAATATCTAAAGGAATTAATAAAAAGCGTAGGATTAATTAAAGTAGCGATTACGTTTTTTTAAAGGCCATTTAACGATTTTTTTGCTTATATTTTGGAATTATTAGGCCTAAAAAAAAAGCTTTATTCAGAATTTTTTATTTTTTTGCGTAAACTTTTTTATTAAAGAAATTTATAGCGATTTTTAATATTTTTTAGCTTTTCGTTTTCTTTTTCATGGTAGCGATTAATGTAAGTATTAGTTATAACGTAATTAAGGAATATGCATTTTTTTAAAAGCCAGTTGTGCTTTTTTGTAATTCCCGGTTTTATTTAGGCTTTATTAAATTTGTAAGGGCAAATTGGAATAACGTCGGTTTTTTTGTTAAAAAATCTTTTAGTTTTATTAAAAGTATTACCCTTTAAGGTTACAAATTGGCCAATTTCTTTTTGTATAAGGTTAGAAATTTAATTTTTAAATAAGGCAAAAAAAAATTAACGTATTACTTAAGCGTAAAAATAAATAAACCTTCTTTATTATTAGCAATTAGGTTATCGTATTTCCGTTAAGCCTAAATAATTATAAAGCGCTTTTTTATTGCAGTTAAGAAATTCTTTATAACGAATACATTTTAAATTTTAAGAAATTTATACGTATTAGTTTCAATATAGGCGAATTGCTAGTTTTTAAATTATTTTTCGGACTTTATTTAGCAATTATTTATACGTATAAGCATAATTCGATACCGCTTTTTAACGATTAACTAAATTATGGCTTTAAATGGGGCATATTTCTTTTTTAATTGCTTAATAAGCGCTTAAACGGTATTGGGTTGCTTTTTTAAAAGAATTCGGAACATGCATAGCTTAAATATATCTTTATTTATAATTTTGGTAATTTAATTGTTAATTGCAATAAAGAAAGCGTTGCATTTAAATCGATACGTTCGGTTGAAAATGCTTTGCTTAATGCTAGTATCGTAAATTTTTTTAAATTCGCTGTTTTTAGGAAGGGCATTTTTTAAAATGGGTTTTGGGGTTTTATTTTTTGCATCGTCGTTTAAATGGTTTTAAACGTATAATCGAAAATCGATAAGCTTTTGTATTTCTTAAATCCTGCGTTTTTTAAAGGCAAAAAGAATTTCGAGCTTTTCGTTTTTAATGGAAAAATCGGATACGTTTGGGCCGTTTGGATTTACGTATTTTCAAATATTGCGAACGTTAACGTAAAATTATAAAAAAACGAACCATTTAAGGTAAATCTTTTAATCGAATATAAAGGCATTAGTTTCGATAGGATTTTTTTTGTTTGCAAAAATAAAGATTATTTTAAACGAATTTGGGATATATATAAAATAAAGCGAATATAAAGCAAAAAAAAAATATTAAGATAAGCGTTATTAAAATGTAAGAAATAAATTTTTAAATAATTATTTAATTTTCGCAATTAGCTTAAAATATCGGGCTTATAATTATTGCATTTAGAAAATTACAAATAAAAAAATTTTAAATATAGATTTAGTTATATAAAAAAAAAAGCGATTTTTAATTTAAAAAGCGAAAAAGTTCTTTATATATAATATGCCAAGCCATTAAATGCAAATTACCTGGTTATATAATCCAAGCTCTCCTATATAGCCCCTATATCGCGATATATAGTACCAACCAGCCAACCCGCTTCAGGGCCCCGTCGAGAAAGACTCAGATCGAAGGAGTGCTGGACGATTGTTTTCATAGTAAAAATAATAGATAGATAATGAGTTAGTTAGTTAAGTTTCCATCGATCCTCGACATTGGTGGTAGCGTTGGTGTGGGGGTTCGGTGTTCCGCCCGCGCGGGCTGTAACCGCATATTCCCATACCTAACCCCGGGACACCCGGCTCTCGGGCCCTCTCGTCGCAACATCATAGGAGGCTTCGTTGAACACGGTCCAGACGACCGAGTGGAAGTCGGCAGCCAGGCGGGCGACGAGGTGGATTTTCCTGCACTGGCTGTGGCATCGATGGTGCCGCCATCTGCGGTATCGTGAACGCTCCGTGGAGCTAGTCCCCGAATTCAAAACCGTGCAGCACCCCAGCCCGGCCCGACTCTTCCGCGGATGGCCAGTGCGATACTGGAGTCAGTAGTTTTCTTCTCTACAGTGTAATTACAGATGCCGTGGGTGCCGATCCAGAGACCAGGTACGAGATAGATTTCCCACCGTCGCTGATTACACCTTCGATGCTGCTCATAAGAGCCCGGCGGCCCGAAGCGCAGTCGATGGGATCGCAGCCGCGGAGAGGGGAGGGTCGGGGACCGTGATGTCGAAGGCGCGCGCATTCAGGAGCAGCAGCATCGCCGGAGGCCGGACTACATCGCGTCGGCAGGTCCGCCGTTGCCACCAGTGCCAGCCATTCCATCGAGCGCCCCGTCTGAAAACCCGGAACAGAAGTCCTGCGCTGCGTGCGCGCGTTTGTGCCGCTTAAAGCGCCACAATGCGATGGCGTGTCGGCGCAGCTCCCGGGAGCGATCACGAAGCCTGCCGCCCTAGGCCCGATGATGAGGTCAGGCAGGCCACACCAGGTGAGATTTTGCTAGATGACGTTGTCTGTGCAGTCATGATTGGCTCTGTGATGTGTTGTGATGATCTAGTAACTTGGTTTGGTGACCAGTCGTGTTTTCTCGAAATCATGGTGCGTAGAGCGGATTTGGTCCAGCATCTCAGGTGCTTCTATTGAGTAGTATGGAACCAGTAGTCACACTCGTACTCACATTCACATCTTGGTCAGGGGGTTGCACAATCTGACTTGGATAGTATGTAAAGGGGGAATGGAGGAGAAACAGAAATAGGGGGAATAAGTAAAAAAGGGGTTAATGGGGCGACTAGTATTCTATGACTCTTCTGTGGTTATCACGTTAAACCATTTTCCATATCAAGTTATACCTAGATATGTGTAACTCATTAGATAGGGGCGGGGGTCCCCCTTCGATCCAGCGCACCGAGTAGGTCCCTGGCCCCGTACGTAGGCGGGTCTGTCTGCGCTGATAAGGGTCTAACAACATGTACAAGTTCTTGACCGTGATCCCGCCTGTGGGAGAAGCTCCCTCGGTGGCGAAGAGGCGGGACTCAATTGTCCAGTACCCATTGGCTTGTATGGCGTGTAGTGCCTTGAAGTGAAAGAGTTGTTGGGTAGCATCATGTCTTGCTTGAAGAGCGAATGACAACAACGCTGTGCAAAGACGATAGTTAGTGAAGCAGGCTGGCTGAAGATTAGAGTATACGTACGAAAGGGGCTATCGTATGGGAGGGGAAGAAACGTCAAATGCCACCGTGATCACCTCTTCCCGTGCCGCACTCACTTCTCTCTCGTAAACATGATGTATACGGGATTAGATAAAGCAACAGAATTCGGCACGGTCAATTCATTGCGCTTCATGATTTTCCTTGAATCATTCGTAGTCGTAAGTACAATGCTAAAAGTCATATTATTATACTCCAAGCAGTACAGGGGTCTGGCCATGTTGGAAGCCATTCAACGGCACACCGTAACCACCCCGACAGCGGACTCTTTCGACGATGTATCCCCATCCAACTCTAGACTATCCGCTCTGGCCACCTTCTTGGGGTATCTCAGGGAATCCGGCACGACGTTTGTCCGATCCCCGCGCGGGGCGCCTCGGTCCTCGGCCGGTTCGGAACTGAAGTGCACCTCGTGCTTCTGGTAGATCTTGAGTGGCAGCCCGTACGCCTTGTTTATCCGCTCCTGGCTGTCCGACCGTTCGAAGCCTGCCCTCTCGCCGCTTCTCGCGTGCGAGCTGATCCGCGTGCCGTAGCTTGGCCGGTAATAGTGCGACCCGGGCTGGGATTTTCGCGCGGTGGATAGTTCGCTGCCGAGCCCGACGAAGTTGAGCACAATCCGCAACAGCGTGTATGTGAGCGGAAGGTTGGCCGTGAGTATCGCCGTGGAGGATTCGCGGATGTACCAATAGGTCCAGTCCGGGGCAAAGGGCGTGTGGAAACTGTAGTATTTGTTGAGAATTGCCGATAGCACCTAAAGATGTATGGGGGATTAGCATAGCCGCTCTTGGTGATGAACGTAGCGCCTGATGATTCGGCAACATGGTTACGTTATAGTCATTCTTTCTATACGACGAGGACGGAAAAGATCTAAAGCCTGACTTACTGTGAATGTACCTAAGGCAAATATCCCACATAACATCACTTTCTTCCGGGTAGGTAGTTGTGATTTCAGGAATACCGGCATGGGGAGGAGAATAATCATAATATCAGAGGAGATATTAAGAGTAGCATTAGTGATTAGGTGGTGCGTGGCCGCCGAGCATTGAACTGGTTAGACATTAGCATGGATTATTTTTCGAAGAAATGTGGTAATATATTCACTGTTATTCGTTGGAACTGCCCAGTATTGGTTGAAAGGTCGACACCATACACCGAAGTATAATATCTCCACTATAACATCTCAAATCAGCATTCTCTTCTCGGAAGGCTTCGGTACGGTTGCAATATTGACAGGATGACAACTTACTAACTACAAAACCAATGGCTACGTAGGCTGCGACGATCTTCACCACCATATGTTGTGTCAAGCTCGTGCTGTGATCGCTGTGTCAGTTGAGCCTTCTCAAAAAGATGGCATTGTAGGGCCCACTGACGTTAACCGACCATACATGATCAAGAGGCACGCCTTCACGGTCCAGATGGTGACGATTTGCATCTGCTCCACCAGCAAGACCATTTTCGAGCCGAGCACCCTTTCGCTGATGACATCAGGGGTCAGTGTAATGGGCTGATCTGGGTCAATGAGGTTGCTATTGGTCGTTGAGACAACATTCATGGCGGCTATGAGAACGGTGTCCGTAATCTGGCCATGGGGTTAATATAGAGCGTTCCGATGTGTAAGTATCGAGGGTGAGCTGAGCGCTACTATACCATTGCAAAGATCATAAGTCCATCGTCAACCTGCAACTTCTTGACGGATCCAAGCAATATCCTCCGGGACGCCCTTGAACCTGTTAGCATGCAGTTTTCCAGTCAGTACAACGTTATTTCCAAGGACGTACAATCTCGCCACCACTACCATCCACGCCAACGCGTACCAAATCCATGATTCCACGGCGAGCGACAACATTGCCCCGTCGAAGGACCAGCCGTTTTCTTCGTAGACGGTAAATGAGGTGCAGTGAAATCGAACAAGGGCGTGGTCACATTGTTATGGGGGTGAGAGAAGCATAGGTAGATAAGCAGCCAAAAATCCGGGGTCCAGGAGGGGGTCTAGTCATTGTCCCACCGCCGTCGCTGGGGAAGTGTCACAAGAAGAGAGACAGACGACACCTTGTTGGAGCGGAGGGGGGGCGGAAAACACCTTATGATCCACCACAAACCAAAAAATCTCTGGGTTGATTAACGCATTGGCATGACACTAACAAGATGGGCTGAAAACCACCCCGGTGAGTCTTCCATATTCGATGCGATATTTAAGATCTAGCTACGGATCGACACCAATCGGTCACCCGCAGCGCGGTTCATGATCCCTGGCGCCACGTTCGTGTACGACATAGTGTCCAGCACGTCGGTTTCAAGCTCTTGGCGTCCTCTGGCCGCTGGGGCCTGGGGGATATAGTTCGGAGCCGCGATCTGGTCAAGCCAGTTCACTCACTGCAATGGGCCGTGTGTGTATGACTCTTTGCGAGCTGTATTGACGCATGATTGGATGAACTGCTCCCAATATGTTCATGCTGCGGGATAGAGGAGACACTTTAAGGCCTTGGTAAGCAGACGGGCGTGTGACTAGTGTGCCTATATTTTCCATTTTGAGTATCGTTTGGACTACGACGTCGTAGCACGAAAGAACTTTTGTGGACTCCCTACGTATATGTGATATTGATAGGCAAAAACACCCTTAGGTGCTTAGTAGGTGTTCGGACTCTAGCCGAGCGGCGGCCTATCTTCATATGTCATGCAATATACAAGATTCACAAAGGCTATGCGCCACGGCCAAGAGCAGAGGACTGTAGTACGCGTATATGAGTAGTGAGCATAACGTGCTACGTAGGGACCAGGCCCATCCAGAACATCGCAGAACCAACGTAGAACAATCGCTAAGATAAGAAGACATGCTCGGAAAGTTCCCCATTAATATATAATTTGCCAAGAAGGACGTCGGGACTGGAGTCCCATTATGCCTGTCTTATTGAAAACCCTCAATACGGTTAGCAGACACACAGACCGGCCACTTACCACGAAGACATGCGCATGTTGCCTGCCCTGAGCCCTGCCCCTGCAGAAGCTTAGAACACTATAGCACTACTAGGCCTGAGCTAGCATTAGCAACGAATGGCTGAGTTCAGCTAATGGTAGTTAACGAGGCGCGGATCCATGCCGCATAGGGGTCGGTAGCTCGGAGGGCCCACTTCGTGCCGGGCAGTTGGTGCGGGATAAGGGAGAGGTTTTATGTTCGTTCACCCGGGAGCTTGATATATAGGCAGGCAGTCTGTTATTCTACAGTACGTATGTGCCTCACACCATGATGCTCTCTAGCTTTTCGCTGAACCAGAGCGGTTATATCAGCGTTCTTCAGCATCAACTATATATGATGAGAGGACAATGCTTCAAACTTAGCTTGCATGTGTATGGTGAAAGAGTCTGCGATATGAAAAGGGGGG
>JAKJXP020000077.1:0-108137 GCA_022225965.2 Diatrype stigma
GAAGCTGGAAACAAAGGATACGTACTGATACGTACTTGCAAATTGCTGTATATAAATACTCCGTCGAATTCCCTTCGACGTCTCCTAGATCTTAGCTCTTCAGTACGCTCCTAGAGACCATACAAAATTATAAGCTGATTTGTTCTATACGTTCCAAGCCCTACAAGCCCTTGTCACATTAATCACCAGTTGCAAGGCATAGCAAGCAACCATCATATGGATAAGGAACACGTGAAACTCCAAGATAAGCTCTGTAACAATCACCAGGTTTGAAGAGATGCTATGTGTACATGACACAGCAAGTCTGGAATTCAGGGGCATGTGATGACAATGGGAAAAGGGTGCTGATGAGAACCTAGACCCAAGTGCAATTACCTCTAGGCTAGCTTATAGGACTAAAGAAAGCCCTTCTTTTCTTTCTGGTCACTGTGATTGCAACAAGCAACTATGGGAGTATCGTGTGTGTTCCTCTACTTCCTACTGGGTCATATCTTACGCATAATCTATGATACGAAGTACATCGGTCCAATCAGATGATAGGCGGAAAACCCAATGTAACCCCAACTAACCGCTCACGATTTCTCATTTCTCGTAACAGGTTTCAGCAGTATATCATATCATCGAGATCCTCAGTATGATCGACAGGTCACTACGGCTAGTGGCGCCCCCTTTTCTTCAAAGGCCAGCTTTGGCTGTTTACGATAGCGAAGAAAACCCCCCTCGCCCCTATCATCCCTTGGTCTTCTGCCTCCATGGCACTTCTATCCCGTTGACATGTCGTATTACCAAGACATCGCGATAATGATAGATAACGGTCCCTAGGGTCTAAGAAAATCAGATGTTTCAGCACAATCATCGATTCAAGCCGAGACGAACAATGTCACTTTTGGCACTCTCACGTCCGTCCCGAATCTCAATCAGGTAGCCAAGCTCTATCTGTCCTGCCAAAACCAAGTCTAGGATGTACAGGGCCAGCTCTCGTATAACATTCACTGGTCTAGACCAACGGGTCTATTAGTAAACAACGCAACCGAAGTATGATGAGAGCATAATCTACTTTAACTTCTCGTTTCGGAAGTCGAGAAATAACATGTATGCCACCCGTGTTCCCTCACAGGTATTCTGACACTGGCACGATACCTAAAGCCTATCCAATTACGATAACACGACAGGACCAACCGCCGAGATCCCGGGTCTCTAGTATCAGGCACTATTTCACCACCCATCCCGCCAGTCCAAGGGGGAACTGAATTTCCATGGGTTGAGCAGTTTATGATATGGTTGACATATATGTATCAACTCTACGGTAATGAGACAAGCCTCAAGGGAAACTTCATTGTGCAACCGGTAGATAGACATGGCTCCTGCCACAGCACTGTAGCAACCAAGCCACCTACAAGGCTTGCCTAACTATCTAGATACAATTAAGCAACAAATCTGACAACAATTCAATCCTGCCCGGTTAGTGTAGTGGTTAAGCACATTTCAGATTCTGCCCAAGAAAAAAAACAAATGGCCAAAAAGCCTTGGGTTCGATTCCCTGTGGCTGTACAAAAGTACACCGCAGAAACGGGTAACTCTTCCACCCTGTGTGCTACCTCCACAAGAATGGCAAGAGACAAAATGGCAAAGAATGAACAAAAGACCCAGGTTCGATTCCTGGACCAGGCATTTATTATTATTTTTTGTATTGTATCGTTTCGTACAGTATTTTTGACACATATCCCGCCTCCTTCCCCTTTTCTCCATAATACCTACATACATATTACATCAAAGCACCGCCTCGCCAGGCAGCAGCCCGTTCCGCCACCTTAGGGCGCCGTGGTCGTTGGCCCACGCGAGCAGGGCGTCGTAGTCGGCGCACTCGTAGTGGCGGGCGCCCCAGCCGGGGCCGGCGTCGTCGTCGGCGCCCTCGAGGGTGGTGTCGGCGCTGCAGGTGACGGACTGGCGCAGGTAGTCGAAGCAGTGGGCCGCGTGGTGGGCGACCTCGGGCGCCAGCGCGATCCCGCCGTACCCCTGCTGGAAGTGCTCGGCTAGGTACGACAGGCAGTGCAGCTGGTGGAACACCGCCACCATGTACGCGGGGCCGTCCGACGTCCGGTTCACCGCCACCGTCTGCGGCTGCCCGATCGTCGCCGAGTAGGCTTCGTGGTCCGGGATCTGCACGTAGCCCCGCGCGTCTGTTGGGTATGGATTGGTAAGGGGTTTGTGAACTCACCGCGTTCTCGGGAAATGGGTGTAGAGAGAGAAAGCCAAACGGGCGATGCATGAACTAGGCACGTACCTGAGCTTAGCGGTATCCAGTTATGAAGCGTGTGAAGCGTGTCACGTTCATCGAAGAACATGTCGTCGCGCACGTACTGCGGATCCGGGAGGAACCTGTACGTCTTTCGAGGGACTGTTGAAGGCACGGACAGATTAGCATCCTTTTTTCTTTCTTCTTCCTCTTCTTCTTCTTTTCTTTCACTTTTACCCACCACACAGCAACATCGTGCCACGACGGAGGAGGAGGAGGATGATGGTATATACATACACTTCGGTACCGGAGGCGTCTTGGCTTCGATCCGCTCGTAGACCGGATTGACCAACAAGGCGATTATCGTCGCCGCCATCGCAATCTCCAGGGCGAGCCGCAGGTACCGTGTCACCTTGCTGCGGGAGCTCCCTTCTCGGGCCCACGCCGCATCCTCGCGTAGCGGTGTCGTCGTGAGGAAGGCCTCTCCCTCTTCCGCATCATTGCTTTCTTGCTTGCCGGGGCTCATGGTGAAATCGTGCGCGAATGTCCGTGCAGACGATTCATGAGAATACCGTACAAATTAATACTACGAAAGAAGAACGCGAGCAATAGTGATAGATAAGAAGGACATCGCAGAGTGTCATGTCGCGTAGGGTTATTAGGCAGTATGAGATTTGCTCAAAGGGGTAATCTTTTTCTTGTTCCGCTCCGTTCCGCGTTAGGCAAAGGTGGCGGGGTGCTATAAGTCCCCTCCTACAGCGGTTGGTTTTTAAGTGGTTTGTGAAACTTGAGTGGCATTCATCTACATCGTACCACTAGCAGAGAGCATAGCAGATGAAAGGAAGCACTGCATTGCTTGCAAGGGTTGCGCTATATGGGTTGTGGGGTTGAATACTCAATCAGTCCCCTTTTCCGGTCGTAGATGGCCAGTATAATCATAGGGCGCCGTGTTTGGATCCATAGAGCCCTGCCATTTAGGGGGTTCCATACCCACCCAAATGGGGGAACTGTAAAGTGAGTTACTATGTGATCTTGAAGAACTACCTCGTATGTGTCGCTCATTCCCGATAAACCCATCCACGCACGTAAAAGACCACATTCTAACGATGGGGTTCTAGTCGCTGTTTGAAATGAGCCTCATACCCATTGACTAACCGCTGGGATTCTGCCACGAACAAAAAATCAACGCTTGACGAATGGTTTTCTAAACATGCTCTCAACACCTAGTTGACACCGCTTACACCACTGGGGATCGAAGGCTGTAAATTGTATGGCCATCTCGCTTCATCTTGAACAGCCGTCCGACCTCTTGCACTTGCCAGTACCAAACATTAGTTGAGGGATCTCCAGCTAACACATCTACATCCAACATGCACTCCTTTACGTCCCGAGCGAAGTCTTCGTGCTTGCACATCACAGGCCTTATCTTGTCGTAGAAGTCCCCCTCGAGGAACTTGCTGCCGACCAGGGCGTAGGCCACAGGACGTATGCATATATCATGCGGGTTTGTATGGCCATAGAGCTCGTCCACAATGTCTGCGAAGTGAGCGTAAATTTCTTCCCGGAACTGACCTACGTCTCTATCGCTGTCGTTGGTTTCCAGCATAAGCTTTCGCCCCAGATCCCAGAATCGATGGCAGGCTAGCAATCTAGCGACGCTGACATCATACTTGTTAGCCATGATGTAGAGGTGGAGAGCGTTGGATAGACCCTGGATGCGTTTCTCGATTTCGACCCGTGTAGGTTCTAATTCTAGCTCTCGTATTCTAAGCTCGTCTTCTGTTATCGATGCCTCGGACTCAGACTCGGCCGTTTCCGTATCACTGTTGTCGCTTAAGACTTCATCAACATGGTCGGAGTCAGGAATGTCATTGTAAAGATCCAGGTTGAAAAGATCATTGTTGGAATGATCGCTTGTGCCATGGCCCTTGTCTTCGTCGTGAAACGAATCTTGGAGATCGCATTGCATATCCCAACGTTTATTCGCATCTGGAACCATGCTACCCTTCTGTGAGAGATAGTAGATGACGTCCTGCCTTGGGAGGAGTGCGAGTTCGTTAGGTCGACTTGACGTTCGATAGAAGACATC
Organism: Diatrype stigma; assembly: GCA_022225965.2. NCBI lineage: Eukaryota > Fungi > Ascomycota > Sordariomycetes > Xylariales > Diatrypaceae > Diatrype > Diatrype stigma. The sequence goes on from JAKJXP020000077.1 coordinate 4,326, forward strand.
TACGTAATCCCCCATGTATAAACAAGAAAGGAGAATATCGAAAATTGTGGGGTCGTCTTCAGGGAGATCGATGACCCGTTCATGAGCTTCCTGGTGAGCCACGTAGTAAGCATAATTATCATCTCGTGTATGTACCACATACAGGATCAAGTTGATAAGTAGACTTACTCACCTTCCAGGGACCATCACACATTTTGGCAAAGACCGCGGATTGGGTGCAGACGATGGCCCGGTGAATATTGAAAGTACGGTCTCCGCACTTCACCGTGAGGTCCGAGTACTCCCCGTGGATGAGGAGGTTCTGGATGCATCCGTATATCGACATAGCGAAGAGAGAAGTAGTAGTTTCGATGTTATGCGGCTCAAAACAAGCTGTGAGTGCCCATGAGTGATGTAATACTGATACTTCGATATGTATGATCTGAGTTCTAGATACAATTGTCTCCTAAGAAACAAATTTATCTTGATGATATACCTATTCCAAGGGTGCCCAAGTCTAACAATCTTAGGGCGAGAAGCTCAGCCCTTGAAACTGTAATATACGTCACTACCTTCCCTGAGATATTTGAGCCTGTCATGAAACTACGTATAGGATTTACAGATCATTCCTTCCCGCGTAGTTTGAGGGACAGGCAAGGCACTTTTGGGGATGACCTCATGTTTACCTTAACTTGCTTCAGCCATGTGCATACCGTACTAGGTTTGGAGGCCAGAATGTCCACAGGTCTGGCAGTTCTTGCTTATGAAGGTATTCTACGAGGTCAAACACTGCTTCAAGAACGTAGGTGTTCCATAGTTGATTGGAAACGACATCTGTGAGTGGAATCATGTTGGCAATTATCAACAAAGATCTGGGTTGTCGGTACTGCACAACAGTTGACTACAAATCTACCACCATATGAAAATTACCCACAATGCCAACATGATGGTGATTTTAGCAAAAGGGACTGATTACACATTGATTAGCGAACATCAAGCACTCCAGACCAGAGTCAAAACATGACAAGCAGTTCCAGATCAGACCAAACAACCGCGCCTTCGCCTCCTCATCCCAACCGACAAGGAACCAAATCTCTCACCACATCTTTTATGACCACTAGCCGTGGTTGGTGCTGCCAGCCCTAGGTCGATTACAACAACAAGTGTGTCTTCTTTTCACCCCTGCATCTCAGACACATGCGGCATGGGCGGCTGCTGTTGCTGTTGCTGTTGCTGTTGCGTTTCCGGGTGGTGTAAGGAGATGGGGATGGATCCGTATCTGCCCGGAGTCTGCGCACCCATGGGTCGCTGCTGCTGCTGCTGCTGGCTTCCGTAGTCCCCATGGACGCGCGGGTCGTACGCCTGGTACCGCTGTTGCTGTTGAGGAGCAGCGGCGACGCCGTGCTGGCGGTGGTTGTAGGGCGGCAGCATGGCGGGGGAGGCGAGAGGGGATCCGGCGCTGGAAGAGGTCATGTTGGACCGCGCGCTCTTGGGCTCGTCGGCAGGTAGCTCAGACCGGAATTCCGACGGCGTGGTAGGGCCGAGGGGGTCCTCCCCGTGATTTACTGCGCGCGTTACCTCGGTAGCAGGTGGGTGGCCATCCGGCTGTGTCGTAACTCGGTCTCCCTGCTGCTGCTGCTGATTCTTCTTCCGCTTTCGCAGGAGAATCGCCATGAACACCATGGCCCCGATCAGTAGAACGCCGGCGCCGGAACCGATGCCGGCGCCGAGCTTGGCGCCAAGACTGAGCCCTGGAGCATCGGGAGCTGCGGAAGACGTGAGGATCGAGGGAGAGTTCGTAGTGGGAGAGCTCGTAATGGGAGGATCACTGGTAGATGTTGACGAACTCGCGGCACTCGAGGGGCCTGCTGACGAGGTAGGCGACGAGGCCGGCGGTGTCTTCGTACTTCGCATGGTGGGCGTATGCCCCGGGTAGTAAGAGATGGTCCCGTCCAAGTCCGACGGCAAACTGGCTACGCCGTCCAGGCTCGGAGAATCCTTGAACAGGGGCTGCTTGCCATCGCAGTCGCATTTGCTAGGGGCCACGTCCAGCGATTGGTTGGGCTTTTCCTTGCAGCCAGCCCATTCCTCGTCCTTTTTGGTCACATCGTCGCTCGTCCCGCAGCGGACGAGACCCAACCACTGCTGATCCTGGAAGTAGAGCTTCTGGGGGCACGCGGGATGCGAGTAGTTTGGGTCGGTGCATCCTGCAATGTACTGGATATCGGGGTTTGGAGTCAGTATACGCTGTTCTATGAAGAAGGTTTTAGATGCTTACAGTGGTACCGGCTGTGTACTTCGCGTCAGTGTCATGTATGTCAAGTACGATAGGGTCGTCTTGGGATGTGTATGTGGTGGCACTTACTATTCTCATGGTAACAGGCATTGCTCGAGGTGCAATAATCACCAAGCCCACAACAAGGAAAGTGTGTGCCTAGAAGGCCGGCGTTGCCGCAAGGTATGAAGTTAGCGGCAGCGTGCCTGTTCTGGAGGGAGTAGCAGGTCCCATTGGGCCACAGAATGTCATCGTCGTCCATTGCCAAAGAACCGAATCCATCCGTCAACCGCGGGATGGGGAGGGAGAGTCGATTGATTCTTGTGAAATTGCGGTTCGAGGAAAGTACCAAATAAGTACCTAATGATAGCAGGATTAATGATAGCAGGATGGCTGGAGAGGATTAGTTTGGGTTGCCAAAGTAGGACCTCGGGACGCGTCGATGGGGAAGAAGAACTGAGAATGTGGTCCAACGTCAATTCCTAGATTGGCATCTTAGGTGACCTTCCACGGGTTTTAGTCAGACGGGGTTCCTGAGGACTTTAGGAAGATTGCGCTTTCTTTGTTTGCCAGAATCCCCAGACTTGTCACCTGGAGAGCCTCCACTTGGGTTACCTGTCTGTCTGTCTGTTCTATCCCAAGCCTGGATAAGTGATAAGTAACTTTGTGCAACAATTGGCTGAGATGGATTCGAGTGACTTGTAGCCTAAAATATTTGTTAATACTAGGCAAGAATTGAATAATAGGTAGCCTGTTGAATAGTACCTAAGGTAAGTACTTAAGTATGTAGGACCGGTGTCAGTAAGTAGGTGGCATAGTTATCGAACCCTTTGGCTTAAAACCATGTCCTAAGCTCAAGTCAGTAAGAGAATGATACTGACTAGATTCATTCTTCCAAGGTGCATATACCAGAAATAATGTGAGGCATGGGCGGCTCCCAGAATCATGTGGCTAATCAAATGATGTTCTATTGAAATTGGTATCTGACGAAACTTGTGATCAATGGCCACTTCATGACTTGTCATACTTGCAGTTACCAGGCCCAGTTTGAGCCCCTAATCTTGTTTCCGTTCGTTTCGTTCAATCCTCTGTTCGAACCCACACCCTCGAACCTACAAGACTAATTAGGACAACTAGGGTTGGAGTCATAATATGTAGGTTACTTTGGATATCCTGAAGGGGACTTGCCAGTAATGGGCCTAGAATAGAAAGTAAAGGGGCATGGAATACAAAACATTGGGTAGTCATATAATAGCATGTCGAATCTACGTTGGCATCTCCTGGCATCTAAACATTATCCAATACAATCTACCTAGCATCGTAGACAGATAGATCTATTTTACATTAAGTCACCCACTGGTGCCACTTCCCAGCCGTCATCATCCGGCCCTTTCACACCTTAACCTCGACCGTAAACCCCTCCGTCAGCGGCCTATCCACCACCACGCTGACAGTCCCCCTACCAGCATCGACCGTCGCCTCGACGCCCCGGCCCTGGACCCGCGCCGTCACCCCCGCCGTCGTTCCATTATTAGCAGCAGGCAGCAGCCCCAGGAACGTGACCTTGACGATCTTCGCGTCGGTCGCGTAGCCGAACTCGCCCTCGACCGTCAGGACGCCGTCGGCGTACGCGAAGCGCACGTCCGTGACGCCCTGCGGCCGCGGGTCGGCGCTGACGCCGTCGTCGAGGTACAGCTCGCCGGCGGCGGCGCCGTCGCGGCCCAGCGGGACCAGGAGCTCGAAGTCCTGCGCGCGCACCTCGGTGGTCGTCATGCCGGAGCGGACGCGCAGCGGCACGGCCACGCCGCCGCGCAGGAACAGCGGGATGTCGGCGAGCCCCTGATCCTCGACCGTGATCACGGCGCCGCCTGTCGCGTTCCTACCAGTGTCGACGCGCCGGTGCGTGTGGAAGTCGTAGAAGACGTCGTCGGGCAGGTAGACGTCGACGCTGGTGGCGTTCTCCTCGGTGACGGGGGCGACGAGCAGGGCCGGCCCGTAGAAGTACTGCAGCTCGAGGGCCCAGGTGGCCGGGTCCTCCGGGTACAGGTAGAAGACGGGGGAGACGGCGGGGGTGCCGTCGGCGGACTGGCGGCGCAGGGCCGTGTAGATGTAGTCGAGCAGGCGGTAGCGGATGTCGATGGCGCGGCGGGCGGCGGCGGCGACGGAGTCCCAGCGGTAGAACTCCTGGGGCTGGGCGCCGTACTCGTTGTGCACGCGGTAGAAGGGCACGAAGGCGCCGAGCGTCGCCCAGCGCGCGCACAGCTGCTCCGTCGTGTTCTGCGCGAACCCGCAGATGTCCGCCCCCACCGTCGGGATCTGGTAGATGGACGCGAAGGCCAGCGCGCTGCGGATGTTCAGCCGGTACTCCGCCCACGTCGACAGGTTGTCCCCCAGCCAGTGGCCCACCTTGGTCCCGGCCCCGGCGAACGTCGAGCGCGTGATTATGAGCGGTCGCAGGCCGGGCCGGCGCTGCAGCATGGCCGCGTGCGACTGCACCGACATCATCGAGCCGTACATGTTGTGCGTGTCGTACATCGCCAGCCCGTTCTGGTGGATCACGTCAGTGTTGACGGTTTTGTTGGAGATGCCGCCCTTGTCTGCGTTCCAGTCATCCTGGTACGCCGCCTTGTTGTGGATGGAATACTTGGGAAACAGAAGGTCGCGGTCGGGTAGACCTAACTGCTGCCCTTCTGATTGTCGGCTCTCAAGCCGTAAGTGGCTTGTGGACAATGTGGACAAAGGGTTGACAGTACTATCTCGGACTTCGAGCGATCGCGCTTCGGTGCGCTCGCAGTCTGTTCCCTCGGGCTGGAAGTCGCATGGGAAGCCGGGCAAGGCTCTTGGGGGGCTTCGGACGGGTGGGGCCTCGGGCGGGTATCCGATCGCGGACTCGTCAGGGTTGTCGCAGGGGAAGAAGCAGGGGAAGCTACTCGGCTCGTTCATGTCGATCCAGAGAGCGTCGATGTCGACGCCCGTGTCCGGAGAGAAGAACTCGTTGAATTCGTTGTTCCAGTATTGACTGATGTTGGCGGAGAACCAGTCGGGGAATGCCGTCACGCCGGGCCAGACAACGCCCTTCCACACGGACCCGTTCTCCCGGAGCAGGAAGATGTTATCCTCCACACCTCGGTGGAACGGGGGATAGTCCTGGTAGGCGACGGCGGGATCGACCATGACGACGTAGTGCTGATCCGCCGCATGCAAATAGTCGACCAGCCCGCGCATCATGTGGAGGGGGTACCTGTCCGGGTCGAGCGAAAATACCTAAAACATGTGAGAAAACGGAATGACACTTGCAGGGACTTCACCCCTATTTTCGGGTAGCTTACCCGTCGTCTGTCCATGTAGTCGATATCGGTCCACATCGTCTCGAGAGGGATATTCGCTTGGCTGTAGTTGTAGACAACTTCGGCCACGTCGAAGGCATCCTGGTACCCATATCGGCAGTTGTGTAATCCGAGTCCCCAGTACGGCATGAGGGTAGGTAGCCCTACAATCTCGGCATATTGCTTCGCGACTTCAACGGGACCCGGCCCGGCCACGAAGTAGAAGTCAAGCACACCACCGAGGGTGTTGTACTCTAGATACTGGTCTGAATTTCCTGTATTATTGATCATGATGTCCATGCCGTTCGAGTTGAGGAAAAAGACGCCGTGGGAGCCGGAAGCGCGCTGCTCGAAGTAAACAGGGTGGTTTCCGTATAGGTTTGCGCCTTCAGGCACACCATAAGAATCCTGCGACCAAAATGTGCGGATGTAGTCGGTCGTATTCAGTCTCAGCGGGTCCGAGTGCTCGCCAAGCCCGTATAGGTACGGGTCCTCTGGGAGTTTTGTCCTCAGCCGCAGATATTGAGACTCGAACACCAGGCTGGCCGCCGATGTGTCGAACAGCACCTCGCCCGTTTCGGACCGAGACACAGTGAACGAGAAAGGTTTCTCCACATAATCGAACTTCAGCGCCGGATGCTGAGTCTGGTTGCTAGGGCCATCGGGGCGTGGAAAGACGGACTCCGGCACTTGGTAGACATTATTCTCGGCATCCTGGATTTTGACATGGAGTCTCGTGTCTGGAATGTAATTAGCTCGGACGCAAGATGGAGTAGCCTGGCTGCTCTCGATGATGGGCGCCCACCAGTATCGTACGAGACGTCTAGAATTAGATTCTTGAGATCTGTGCCGTAGACATCACAGGCCTCGCCAGCAAGCGACAGGTCCGCTGTTAATCGAAGAGCAGTGCTCTTCACATTTGAAGCTTTGTAGCCAGGGCAAGCAGCAAGAGCATCAGCTGTGGGATAGCCCCTTGGGATTAGTGCCGCCGCGGAGGCGGCTACGGCCATGAACAGTAAACTGGCCATGATGGGCTATGTGTCCCAACAACGAACAACTACCTGGAACGGGGATCAGGATCGGGATAGGCCTGGACTGGAAGGGCACCGGATGTTCACGGAATTTTATATTAGTTGGAATTAGTTGGAATTAGTTGAAAATCACCTTCCCCGCATCCTCTCCAACTCCCCCTTTTCCATGTTCTCCGCATCTGCGTTATACTTTTGTATCGTATGTTAAGACCCGCATCACCTGCAAATGAGCAAAGGCGCCGAGTATTCGGTCCATGTCGGATGTGAACTTTGCAACCAAGGCCGAAGGAAGCTATATGTCTTGGTGCTATGACAAGGGCTGAATAGCCTGGCTTTCGGCCTTGTTTCGGCGGGCGGTGGATCGATAAGACCTGAGGATCGATCCCCTGGACTCCTAAGTCACCAGAATCCCCTTACCCCATCTTGGTTTTCTGTAAGCTAGGAATTGTCGCGGGGATTTAGGGGCTATGGTAGCTGCGAAGCAATCTCGTATGGCGGGTCCCTTCTATGAAATTTCCTATCGACTTTCCTAAAAGGTTCAGGTGTCACTCCCCATATCCCCCACACTCCCCATATTAGCAGAAGCCTCTCCGCACCGCTGGGGCAACCCCCGCATTGTCATTTTGCGAGCTAACACGCCCACATCCACCAAGTAAGGAGCCCTAAATAAACCCGCTAAGGGCTGGAGCTGGAGCTGGAGCATAGGGCCTGAGCCAAGCATGCTGCGTACTTGCCTAGGTGGTGAGGAGGAATGATGCTAAAGATGCAACCCGGTGGCATACCGCATACCACATATTGCATACCACATATTGCATATCACACATTGCATACCGTACCACCCATGGCGGAATGGAATAGACCTGCACGTGGCTGAGAGCGGAACCAAAACCAAGCATTGGCTGATTCACCGGTTCTCCAAGGCGACCCCAAGAAACTTATTTGCCTACCGGATCTCGCAGGATCGATCCGTCGTGCATGAGGACCACTTATCGTTCTTCACGGTGGCTGGTCACAGCACTGGATGTTGTTAACTACGCTGACAGAGGATATGAGGATGATTGTGAACGAAAAAGAAATGCGGCGATGCTATCATATGGTAACATGCCAGCATGCATACAAATAGCCGTCTCCGCGAAGACGGCGTTGTGATATGCGAGGAGCATACCCGAGTTGGTTTCGGGGTGCAGCTTACATGTTCGCTGGTCTGATGCCGTACGGATAGGGCCGAACAAGGGGCTGGCTGGCTGGGGTACCGCAGATCTTCAACGGGGAATGCAACGGTAGCGCATCACCCCGAACGTCGTCACCTATTGACGCCGGCCGTTTTGGGACGTAAGCTCTGTCTTGTACGCCGAAGATACGCCATGCCATGGTTTAGACATGCAGCGGTGTAGTTGGATTGCCGGCTGACGACTGGGCCTGGTGACTATTAAGTCCTCATAGTCATTACGACCAGCAGTGTTTTCCAGTCTGTTCCTCATAACACCATGGTATCATGGTACCATGTCTTGATGTATGATATTGGTTGGACTTGGTCACCTTGGTTGATACCTTGGTAGATGCGATTGGCCTTCTGTACGGATGAAGCCGAAGTCATTTGACGAACTGATCCAATTGACCCTGAAACTAGGGCCCATGACTTGAAGCTCGTCTTCGCGGCGATGCTACGAGAGTGGTCAAATTGGAGAACATGGACTCTGAGGATTGTCTTGCGGTGCGGAACGAAGACGCCAGCAGCTTGGGCAAGGCAATCACAGCTTTGAATGATAGAAGACGACGCTTGGTGGAAATCTGAAGACGATTGAGCTCCGGTGCTTGAATAGCAGGAGCTCCGTAGCCTCGTGAAGGACAAGCACTAGCCATGGTATTTGTGGTTAACCAGACATTGCGGGCACGTGGCTTTCCATGTATATACCGTGCAACCATGTGCTGGAAGCTTTCGGGCGTATCAATCGCACCCTCCCCCACATTCCGGGGAAGCAGAGGTTCTGATCAAAGCCGGACCCCTTTTCCGGAGCCGTGCGACCTAGCTGGGTATGGAATAGGTGCCCTTCTCAGGGACTTACGTGCATAGTAAAGAGCCTCACGGCAAGGTAATGGGGTAGGACGGCACCAGGACACCCACAGATGCATGAAAGGAGGAGACGAAACAAGAAACATCCATTGCAACACATTACCAGGTTTAGTCCCATAACTTGGTATTTCGTAGTTGAGGCGCAACTACTACGGGCAGTTACGGGGTACAGTACTGTGCACTCTCATTCCAAAGATAGTAAGTGGAATGGCGACTGTTTCGCTTGGCTGTCCTGATCGACGACAGGCCTGCACTATGATCGGTCTATCATCGGCAGTGTACTTGTACAAGTTGGACTCCATCGAAAACAGCGGAGGGCTTGGAAGGTGTTCTGGAACTCTGCCAATTCTGCATAGGATCGTGGCCGGAATCAATCGATATTGCACTGCTAGGCGCGATCTATTACCCTGTGTATATCATAGCGGTACGAAGTAAAAGGAATGCAGATCGTCAATCTGCCTGCGCTAAGTATCGGTGGATCATCTTTTATGAGGGTGATCAGACGCGTATAGTGGGATCCACGATGCTACAACTCATTACGTACTCAACCGCCAAGAGCCATAGTCTTTGTTTGAGGCTGACTCCTAGATTTTCCTCCCCGCGTCAACACCAACATCATCACTACCAATGTGTGTACATATCTAGAGTAGGCACTATACGTAGTACGGACATGATACACACGCTATCTGGTGAATTCAAGGTTTTCCGTCCCGCTTTCTAGAAAGAAAGGCCCAACTACGGGACTACTAAGGACACAAGCCGCCGTTGTTTACTTTCCCGTTCCTCACGCTAGTCCAGTCTCTAGACGAGCCAATCAGATAACAAGGTTTCATCCCTGGAGGCCCATTGCAAAGGCTTTCTTACAAGCTTCTTCAGGCCTTTGCCTTGGCAAGTTTCGCCTATGATTGGGTGTTTTTGTTGGCATCTGCTATTACTGGCTTGTCGTTAACGGGGTCAGGTAGGAATGATAGGGGTTGTGACTGTCCCTAGGGGCTCCCAGTCGCAGTAGGGATGGCCCCCTTCTATCTCCGCTTCGAGATACACAGGGAAACAGGGCACGGGAGCTCTTGATGGCTTCTTGTTACCTAGTACATAGTATCTATCTACAGGACGCATAGGCGCTTGTCAACCGTCATCACCGAGATGGCTCGCTCCACTGGGGTCAGGGTCATAGCTCTATGAGTATACCGTACGTAAGCATACTTACGTGTGGTCATCGCCAAGTTCGTGGACATCTGGTCTACCTTTTTTTATTCCGTCCATTCAGATCCAAGTTCGTGCTTGCTCGTGAAAGTTATATTTGACCAGGTTTTGCTCGGTTTACCCTGGAACTCTCTTTATAATTCTGCCCTGGTGGCTCTTACATTCTCTACAGACCAGCTCTTATTTATTTATTAGAATACATCTCGTTGAACGAGTATTCGGGTAATACTAACATAACCATCATCATGTCAGAACGATCATGCCCGGTGTCAGGCTCGGTTGGAGGGCATTGTCCAGCTGGCCACGCAGCCGCGGGCAGAAGCCGTATGGGACCCCGGGGCTGCTCATTCTCGGGATACTCTCAGCCGGGGGACATCCACGCAGCGTTTGACGTACGTCTTGTCTAACGATCTTGACTGTATCGATGGCACCAACTAATGCGTGTATATAGATTCCTCGTGGCGTGGATGCCGAAGAATGGCTTCGTATGAGAGAACGCAAGTCGATAAACCAGCTCCTCTACGCCAACATGGCGTCGGTGAAAGAGATCGGCGCAGCGAAGAGTCAGGCCGAGATCGATGCCTTCAACCCGAACGAACAAGACCTGCTGGCTGTCGCGTTGGGAGCGCCGGCACGGCAAGTCATGCTGAGGGCCGAAGAAATCGGGCCACAGAGCGGGTGGGCCGACGGGTACCTCAGCTCAGAACACGGCTTTTGTCCTCCGGATTATGACGAGGCGGCCGGTGCTCTGTCCAAGTCGCCAGGTCGGATATGGGCCGACCTGTGTGAGAGAATGCCCGGGTGTGTCGCGAGAGGGCGGGTTCAAGAAACCATCGCTGCGCTACCGTTAGTAGAAGGCACAAAAGAAGTCATCCCAGATCAAGCCTTGTGGGCGGCAATAGTAGCTTTGGGCAGTAAGTCTATCCTCAGAACACCTTCTTTTCTGTATATTCCTGGTTATGGCAGGTTCCCTTGAGGTGATTGTGTCCTGGTGCATACACACAACACCATGAAGACTTCCGAATTGCTTCGCAACATGGTAATGCTGACTGTTGCTAGTGTTATGTTCGATCTATCGTTTCGAGTCTAAGTATGACGGTACCGAGGGCGTCGCAACGGGCCGAACGAAGAAGTATAAGCCGAACTGTCCGATGGGCGACGAACTAGGAGACGAGTGCGTCGGGATCCCGCTGGCTATAGCCTTGCCATACTTTCAGGTCTCGCGCCGCATGGGGCGAACGATACCACATCTCACCTTCCCCGATCAGTCGTCCTACAACATCAAAATTCGGGATCCGAACTCTAAGTATCCCTATCTCGCACGCTTTGAGAACACCGAGCTCCGGTGGCCCATCTTCGGAGAGAAAGCAGAAGTAGCTTTCCTCAAGGGCTGTGCTGACACTTCAGGTAAGAATCTTCCTTTTCTATACGTGATGGGTTGTGCTAACATGCGCAGCTTCCTTCCAGCACGGACCTGACGCAATCGCTGCTTGCCAGGAACAGGTCATGAACAGAAATGTAGAAGGGCTTCTACGAGAAATGATCCGACTGAAGGAAATCCTGGAACGCATGCCCAACGCGTTTCACTCGATATCAGTCAACCCAAACTCGGGAGAGAACTACGTCCCCGTCCATCAATGGGCCCGCTGGGCAAAGTTTTCTGCCCCTTTATCAACTAGGTGTCCAGCTACCTCGGGGTTACAATTCCCACCCTATCTGGTCATGGACGCCTTTCTAGGTCGGAAGAAGTAAGTTGAACAACTACGGCTCCAGGAGTCCCTGAAACAGTACCGCGGAAGGCTACCGTTGACGGGCCTTAGCTGTATATGTGACAAAGCACGCCTTTGAATGCTGGTGCTAACATTCGATAGATATACATCATTTCTAGGCCTAGAAGGCGTGCACCTGCGAGCCTGGCTGCCTTCGAACCTCCGGGCCTTCATTGCCGCCATCGAATACCACTACAGCATACCGGAATTTGTTCAACAGTCGGGCGATCCCCGACTCATGGGGGTCCTGGACGGTATTGTCGAGGCATACACCGGCGAGCGAGGCTTCATGGGTACGCATCGATACAAAGTCTTCGGGATCCTGGAGATAGCCGCAAAAGTGGGTAGAACCGAGACAAATGGCTTGTCTGGGGCTGCCGACGCCTCCCGTCCATGGGAGGAGACTCACAGACAGTTCTCAGATACGATGAAGGAACGTCTCGAACCATACCGTAAGTTGACACCCTCTTGCTGAGACGAACACGCAACTGACTGTACCGCAGGGGGTAACGTCCATGTAGAACCACACCAGATGAGAGGCACCTTCGAAGAATGCCGATATGTCACTAGAGTGCTGAATCGATCCAACGTTGACGCCGACGCGGCGCGGTCAATTGCACTTGTCACACTAGATATCCAAGATACGGGCATTACATTCATGCCAGGCGACCGACTCGCGATCATGCCCCTGAATAGCTGGGAAGAGTGCGCCAAGGTGGCCACTGCGCTTGGCCTAGAGAACCGGATCGACGAGCCCGTCAACGTGACTGGCACTTGGTCTCGCTTCGAGCAGCACCTAGCAACCGTCAGTAGGACGACATTGAGAAGACTGACAGTCGGCGACATCCTGCGTCGCGGCCACCTAGCCCCTATCACCAAGGAGCTCGCTCTCAGGATCCACGGCCTGCTAGCCGCTTCCTCCAACACCGTCCTCCAGGTCTTGGCTACGGACGAGTGGCCCGTTCGCGGGTCCCTCGGAGACCTGCTGCAAGATGCGCTCATAGACACCCCTGGCCACATATGGGACAAGGCCTTCGGCCTCGACGATCTATCGTGGCTGGCCGACCTCGTCCCCGTCGAAGTGCCCCGCACGTACTCGATAGCAAGCTACACGGACGAGCTTCTCCCCAGCACGGTCGATCTGGCCGTCTCGCGCGCCGAGTACAAGCTGTGCTCGACGTTCGCAAAGCAGGAGGACGTAACCCGGGCTGGCGTTGCAAGCGGCTTTCTCAACGCGTCGCCGTCCGATGAGATGGCGTCTGACGACGAGATCTTGATCGGCGTCTCGCGGCCGATGGCTTTCCAGCTTCCCCTGGATCCCGCTGCTCCTTGTGCGTTCTTCGCCGGCGGTAGCGGTATTGCGCCCTTCCGGAGCTTCTGGCAGTACCGTCTTATCGCCAATGGTCTCTCTGGGGGCAAGAACTACTGTTAGTTTCATCTTGGAACATTTCCGTCCCATCGCTTCTCCCTCTTAAACATACCCCCGACTATCTTTTCACTATCAACCAGCCCGCTATCCAAAGGATACTCACTAACCCCGTGCCCTGCAGTATATCTCGGCGTCCAGTCGCGGGATAAGTTCTGCTTCGAGGACGAATTGCGAGAGTACGTCAACGCGGATTTCATGGAAGTCCACGTGGCCTTCTCGCGGGACTCCCGCGGCCTTGTCTACGATGCACGATCGCGCGATCTCGCGGAACGACAGATCCCCCCTCGGTACATCGACACGCTGATCGTCGAACAAGGCGCCAACATATCCGACCTCGTCATGTCCAAGAAGCAGGGCGGTCGGGGCGGGCACCTCTACGTGTGCGGCTCCGTGGCCGTCTTCGAGTCCGTCATGAGCGGGATCCGCAAGGCGATCTACACCCACTGCACGGCCACCATGGACAACGTCGACCTCATCGTCAACAAGGCCTTCGCGGAGCGGCGCTTCATGCTCGACGTGTTCATGACGCCCAAGCCCCTGCCCTGCAACCTCCCCACGATCCCGCTGTCCCAGCTCGCCCTCCACACGGGCCACCGGCCGGGATCCCGGACGTGGGTCGGCGTCCACGGGGGCGTGTACGATATCACCGACTTCATGCCCATGCATCCCGGCGGGACGAACATCATCAAGTCGAACGCCGGCGGGGACTGCTCGAAGTCGTTCGACAACCTGGCCCACACGAACAACCCTGAGGTCTCCAGCCTCCTGACCAAGTACTTCATCGGCCACCTCACGCCCAAGCCCGACTTCCACCAAGCCGGCGGCGGCGGCAGCGGCAGTGGCAGCGGCGAAGACATGTCGTCCCTGTACGACCTGTGGTCGGGCTACCTGCGCTCGACGGTGGAGACGCTGGTGGCGCACCAGATCGAGATGCACGAGCTGCAGGGGGCGTCGCTAGGCGCGAGCTCGTCGTACGACCGGGCGGGCATCGTCAACATCTGGCTGCGGGAGGACCTGCCCAGCACGATCGCCATCCGGGCCTTCTACGAGTACCAGAGCCGGCTGCTGCAGGGGGGCCTGTCGGCGCTGTTCGGCGCGAAGCTGCAGGAGCTCGTGCTCAAGCTCTCCTTCGGCCTGGCCAACGCGAGCGGGCCCGGGGCGGACCTCCGGTTCCCCGACATCCTGGGCGCCGTGGCGCGCGCCAAGACGGGCGCCGACGCCGTCGCCTGCACCAACGAGGTCGCGCTCGTCGGCCAGTTCGTCTGCGGCGCCGAGGCCATCCTGCGCTTCCAGGAGCGCGGCGTGTTCGCCTACGCCGCCAAGAGCGTCGAGCTCGACATCGAGCTGCTCGAGGACCTCCGCCAGGAGGTCTGCACGGGCATGGACGCGTTCGACAGCATCGCGGCGGACCAGCAGCAGCAGCAGCACACGGCGCGCGAGGAGGCCACCGACGTCGACGTCGACAACGACAGCCGCCTCACGGCCCTCGCGGCCTTCCTGCTCCAAATCCTCGAGCGTGTCGCCCGCCGCCTCGGCGTCTTCTACGCCCAGCTGGCGCAGTGCTCCGTGTACCGGCCGGAGCTGGAGCGCAACCCGGCTCGGACCCGCTGGGCCCTCGTGCGGCGCTGCATCTGGGACGGCAGCCTGTTCGTGCTGGCGCACGAGGCGGAAACGACGGAAGTCCTCCTGGCGCAGCAGCAGCAGCAGCAGCAGCAGCAGCAACAGCAACAGCCGTCCTACTACACATCGCGCGCTAACTCGCACCGGCGGGTCGACTTCGACAACGTCATGTCGCAGGTCCGGAACACTCTGGGATTGGCACAACAGCCGCAACAACAGCAGCAGCAGCAGCAGCAGCAGCTACACTTGCCGCTGTCACATCACCACCACCAGCAGCAGCCGGTAATGACGCTCAACGCGGTGCACCAGGCCAGGGGGCAGAGCAACGCCGGGGGCCCGGGCAGCTTCCCGGTGGCGCAGCGCGAGAACGCCGGCGCGCTCCGGGCTATGAGCACCTTCGTCGAGAAGAACAGCAAGGCGATACGCCGGCTGAGCAAGATGCCGCCGCTGCCCATGAGCTTCGACGAGCTGCAGCGGGCGGCCATGGCGAGCTCAGGCGTTCACACGCCGCCCGCGGACGCGGACATGGCGCCCGAGTCGGTGGACATGGGTCTCGGCGTCGACGGCAGCGTGCATATGAAGGGGAATGGGCAGGGGTACATGGATATGCTGATCAACGGCGGCGGCGGCGGCGGCGGCGGCGGAGGAGGGGCCAGCAGGCTCCCGACGCCCCCGTCTAGTCGCGCCTCGAGCCGGCCGCCCTCGCACGCCGCCGGTATCGGCCGCCACTCTTCCTCAGGCGGAAACGGAAGCGGAAACGGAAACACGGCGATGCCGCACTCGGCCGAGACGCTGCTCAACAAGCTCAGCCAGCGAACGCGGCAAAACTCGCTCAACCGCCACTCCAGCAGCACCACCTCGGCTCCATCATCAGCCCCGCGCCACCAGATCTATCGACAGCAGCAGGCCCAGCAGCCGCTGTACCCGGTCGTCGGCGGCATGGCTGCGGCCCCGAGCGCGCAGACGAAGACGATGCAATCGGCGCTCGGCACGATGATGAGCCGGCTCAACACGCGTAGCAGCAATGCCCACATTCCCGTGGCTAGCTCGCACCAGCACAGCCAGAGCCAGTTCCATCGCCGCAGCTCCTCGATGAGCCCGAGCCCGCAGCGGCAGATGCAGATGCAATACCAACCCCAGTACCAACAGCAGGGGCAGGGGCAGGGGCAGGGCTTGGCCCGCACGCGGTCGGTATCGAGCGCGCGGAGCACCAGCCGCGGACGGCAGCCGGGACACGCGCCGGTGCAGTCGACGAACTCGATGCGGACGTTCCGGCTCGGGGGGCTGTCGGAGGAGGGCAGCGGCGCGGCGGCCGGGAGTTGAGGGTTGGTGTGTTTGGGTAGGTAGAGGGAAGGGAAGGGAAGGGAAAGGGGGTTGGCTTAGCTTTGGTATGCATGCGCACACCCACACATACTGTATATACATCCGCACATAAATATTCACGATGTTTTCTCTCGGGAGATGGAAATCTAGGCTAATAGGGGATGGGTATCATGTAAAGTCACTAGTAAATAAGATAGGTAGAAAACACGAGGTCTCACCCCAGGGCGGCACGGTCAAGAATGGTTACTTGCTATACTTGATTACTACCTGGGTATATCCATAGGAAGGCGACTCCCTCAGGCCCCTTAAAACGAAACTCAAGCAAAGTTTCCAACCCCAACGAGACCGAGACCCTCAGGCTCAGGCTCAGGCTCAGGCTCAGGCAAATCAAGGGCGCATCGATGATGTCCGTCTTTCAACGGGCAACCAATCCTTCAAGCAAAGAAGCCGTCGAGGATCGTTCCCAGCGACACTGTCTTCTGAACGCACATGCACATACAAGTACATCAGACATAGGATAACTGCCGAACATTCGCAAAATAGTACCACTGCTAGACGGGGGGCATGAAGAAGAAAAGGGGGCACAGCGAGATACGATTGGCACCACGTCCAATTGTTTGTCTTATGTCTGTCTATATATATATATATATATATAATAATCCGTCAGGATACGTAGTAGGTAGCAACATAAGCGTCGGTGATTCATGTCCTGTCGTGACCAAGAAAAGTACCCAAAAAAACTTCGAGAGGTCCATCCATCACTCCATACTCCATGCAGCGCTGCAATACATGACATGATGACAAGAAAAAAGAAGAGAAACGACCCTGGCCCCCACCCCATGACCCGGAGGTTGGGTTGGGCAGGTCGGCAGGTTACGCGCCTTCATCATCCAGCCTCCGGCACGTGTCATCCGTCCACGTCCATCTTTTCTACTATCGTACTTGCCGCGACTATCGTCCGCTCTTCCTGGTCACGGTCCCGTTTGTTCGCGTTCGCGTTCGTGGTCGCGGTCGCGTTACCGTTGCCGTTGCCGTTTCCGTTGCCGTTGCCATTGCCGTCGGACTGGTACCCGGCTGTATGATTGTTTGGTTCCTTTTCCGTCCCGTTGCCGTTACCGCAAAGTCGGTATTCCCCGTCCTCCTTCCACTCGATTATGTTTTCGGCTAGAGCCCATTTCGCTAATAAGCGATCGACGCCCAGCCGTGACGCCTCGCCCTTCTCCATATGCCTACCCACGTGTTCTGTCCATTCGTCCCAGGAGGTTGGGCCTTCAAAAACACTTGCGCAGTCTGGTTTCGGACAGGCAGATCGCTGAGGAGGCTGTCGCCGCGTGACTAGACAGGACTGTTGCATTTCCTTTACATGCGACTCCCATTCTAACTGCAACTTGCTATCTCCCTTAGCAATAGCCTTTTTTATCGCAAATGGAGCGTGCATCCGCCTAAGGTGTTGGGTGAAGAGGTCCTTGCGGTTGAACTCGTTGCCCTTTCCTTCCGCCGTGTTTTGCGGGCATGACGAACACCGGTAGTACGTCAAGCACAGGTGCTGTGAAGATATATGCCTCTTCCATTCGTTCTTGGAGCCAAAAGTACTAGTACAGCCAGCAAATGCAAAAGCACAAGGAAACGGTCGGGTGTGGGCCGCAGCGATATGTTTGCGTAATGAAGAGGAGTCTTTGAAAGGCGCATGGCTGCAATGACTACACCGTGTCTCTTGCTTCGGAGGTTGCTTCTGTAGGGACCTCCTCGGCTTGGACCGGGAGGGTGTCGCATGCTCGACATTGGAAGTTGTGCCTTCCACTCCAGCTTCATTGGCCTCATGCGACAACCTTTCCTCACGCTTGACTTCGGCAGTTGCATCTACGGCTAACGACTGCGCACGCGCCGCAGACGCCAGGTCGTCGCTCAAATGCCGAACATGACTTAACGCCTTCAACTGCTCTGCCGCTTCTTGCATCTCAGCTGAATCCTCCACTTCGTCCTTGTTTGTCATGCCTGTGCCAGGGGTCGAGTTTCCGTATGTGAGAGCGGCGGATACGGCGGATACGGCAGATGGTGGTGGGTTCATGGGATCAGTCCTTCCCTTGCCTTCTGAGCGGACTGGGGTTTCAGGATGATGTGGTGGGAGGTGGCTAGATTCCCGGTGAGCATAGTCATGGCGATGAATTACTGGGGTAGCCGCAGCCATCTCTCGTGCCTCAAGAAGCATACGGCCATCCTCGACGTCCTTTGCTGAAGCTTTTGTCACCGACACGGACCCAACTAGTTTATCGTACACATGCGTCATGTTATGTGAGTTAACATAGCCCAAAAAGCAGCAAACCTTATCATGCTGTACCACGTTCCAAACGTGGACTGGCATCGATATAAGCAACATTGTCGGGGGGCCTAGAAACATGCCTTCGACGGTAATCTTCGAAGCAATCGTTGGGGTGTTTTGGAGCCAGTGGTCGAACGAAGACATGTCCGGGCTAGCCTCGCCTACAAATGTCGTGCATACTAACACTCTTGGTTCATCGAATGTCAGGTTGGCGACGCTGCTAGGATGTATAATGCTATCTTCTCGTAGGAGACTAGGCTGTTCTGTTTCCCCAGGGGTGCCTGCAGGACGAGGCGATTGCAACTGAGCAGCCGGGTTTGCCGGAAGGGGTGCAAGGCTGATAGCCTGGTCTTTTCCTATGGCCAGTTTATAAAGTATGGGTAGTTTATCAACGATAGAAAGGGCTTTACTAGCTCCATTCGTGAGCCCTGAGGCATGGACTAATTCTTGCTGCCTTTGCAAGGCGATCTCCTGGTATAGATGCTCCGGGCCGAACGGCCGGCCGGTGCTCAGCTTGCTAAAGGCCTCTGTGGCATGAGAGGTAAAGGAGCGTGTGCCAGGCTGTTCCCGGCCGTCCTGCTCGAAATGGCTCGCGGCGAGAACTTGCCTTATATTGGAACTTGAGGTGGTCGGCTGTTCCCTGGCTGTATACGTATCGAGAAGGAAGAGCATATCGGCCTGGGCCTCTTCAAACAAGCACCGAAAGCTATTCCATCTGAACTTGGAGGCGTCTTCCCTCGCGTTGCTGATGCTATGTCAGAACAAGGCCCGGACGTACGCACTCAGACACTGGCATGGGTCTACCTACGATGCCCAGAAGACTTGGTTCTCAGCGCCAACGAACCCATGGCCGGCATAATATACTATCAACAGATGATCTGGCCCTACGTGCTCGAGGAAGGATGCCACGCGCACGCCCAGCTTGATGCTCGGGTTGGCAACGGTCGGTATACGCCAGCGATCAGTGCGGTAATTATATCGTTCGCGCAAGACAGATTCGAGGGCGGCAACGTCTTGTTCGCGGGCGTTATCGTCTTCCCACGTCAGGAGGAGCACGGAGACTCGAGTATATGACGACTTCTGGGTTTGTCGGTATATAAGCATAGCGGCATCCTGCAGATGTCTCGCAAACGACTCGAACTCATGTCTCTCTGGAGGCGGTGGAGCTAGTTCCTGAACCTGGTAATGCTGGGTCGGCGGCTGCATTGATGAGTCAAGATCAGTCATGGAGCTCATTCATTTCATGCGTGCATGCGTATATCATGTGTTTATTCAATCTCTCATTCACTTATTCTTTACAGTAGATCATTGGAGGCTTCGTACGGGTTCATGGGTATAAGGTACAGGCTGCGGATGAGGAGGGCTTGCCTGGGCCTCAACCTTGGGCGCCAGCCGTCTCTTCTTTGCCGCTGGTTGATCCATTCGTCGCTGTCGCTGTCGCTGTCGCTGTCGTTATCGTCGTTGTCGTCGTCGTCGTTGTTGTGCGATGGGGGCAGCGGTGGACGGTGATATGTACTAGGTACTATGTACTATGTACTATGAACTCTGGACTCTGGACTCTGGAGTAGGCGCGGGCGCGGGCGCGGCAGCTCTCAATTGGAACTGAATTGATGGTGTCCGAGATAATGCAAGGCAGGCGACTCAGAGACAAAGGCCGGGCATCATCGGGATGGAGGCATTCGGTGATGTCCAGGCGGATTTACCAGAAAATTACGACAATCAATTCTATAAGTTACCGGCTGCAAGTATATGTAACGGGGGTGGGATGTGCGTATAGGCAGGCAGGTATAATTGCAGAATCAGGCTGGAATCGGGAGGGAAAGGCTGTTCGCAAGGCTGGGTTTTCGGTTTCAACTTTCCGGCGTGGTTTAGGAGCTCCCGTCTCGTTTAGGGATGCTGGTAGCTGGTAGCTGGTATGTAGCTGGTATGCCATGCCGCTCTGCCGCTGCTGTCAGGGCGTCTTTGGGGGCTTGGTGGGCACAGCACATGGGCACACAGGCGCGCTACGGGCTGACGGGCGGGCACACGGGGAAGCCATCACTGCCTACGAGCACAATACCTACATACCAAGGTAGTCTACATGCACTGCATACATATACACGTACATACATATAAGTCTCATACATATGTACATATCTACACATACCTACATTCCACCTATTACCTACCGGCCTTGCCCCAGCTGCCCAGGTAGCTGCCCAGGTAGCTTACCAGCCTGGCCAGCCTACTGCACCGTCTATCTGCCCATTTCCACTGGAGCTCTTCCACTGGCTGCAGCGTCTGCTTTTCCCTCCACGAGTCCACGACGCATCCACGGATCCACGGATCCACGGATCCACGGACTTACGCACCCACTTGCAACATCCCTACAAAGTACAGTGGTATAGTAGGTAAATACTAGGTAGGTGACTACCTACTTCCTCCTATGAAAACTCCAGGCTGTTGCTCCTACATCTCCAGGACCCTGATACCCCAGCTTGGTCACCCCATCATCCTACTAGCTACATAGAGCAGGTAGGTAGGAGGCGTAGGAGGGATGTGATTCTTGACACTGCGCGGTGACTGGTCGGTCGAACCGTCGAAGTCGTCAGCCTAGTGCGTAAGGCAAGAAAGTGCGTACATAGTAAGGCGAGATTGAGGTTGTCGAACACGGCGCTCAAACCCTCCATTGTATTGGGATGCAATGCAATAGCCCGTTAGCAGCCATGCTGGAGTGAAGGCCGCAGTCTCTACTAGGTACTATCATGGTTATAGTCTGATAAGGTTGGGCTGTGATAGAGAATCGTATGCAGTGTGCCACAAGGAACCCCGCGCCTCACCCAGACCAGGCTCGGACAAAGGTTGAAGAAGAACATCAGGATCTAGCCGGGCCTTTTTCTGCACTAGGCCGAGGTCTGAGAAGGCCAGGAAGGACGGTTTTATCAAGCCTGACCAGTGAACAGCCAGCCCAGCCTGCTTGTTTATGCATGCATTAGTTACACCCCGTCACTCTACGTTGCATTCATTAAGTTACATTTACATACTACCTACAGTAAGTTGCACAGCACTTTGTAATGCTGCCCTTCATATCCATTCGTATGTACGAAGTAGTCAGCTGTTATATCCGATATGTTCTTCCAGCATATACAACTCACCATACAACTCACCTAGGAATGGCAATAGACGCAGTAACGTAGGTATACACGGAGCAAGTCGCTTTATTTATTCTTCATCAATTTGAATGACTCACCTTCATCCGGACCTTTATTTGGGAGCGGGGAGTTCGTAGTTGGAATAGTTGGTTGGATTGACCAGCATTTATATTCAACCCAGGATCATTGGTCATGTTCACATGAAATTCATATGAAATTGGTTGATGTCAAAATCAGGGTATAAGTATAAAACAGACAACAACTAATTACGGATCCAACTACCCAATCTGTCCTGATGTAGCTAGGATTTCTTTCCCCTTATCAAAACATGGATTTGAGATAACTCGACATCGTTCGCTACCATCGCATCGGAGCCTTGGCTCTTAAATCCGGCCCCCCCCCAACATTCAAGCCGCAGCCGTTGCGGCTGAAAAGACAGCCTCTCTTTTCTTTTTCCAACCACTGTTCTCAAGACAACGGCTTATACAGCGTGTATCTCCTTTTGCTCGATACCGAGCTTCTCGTCCGAGCTGATCTCATTGCGCTCCACGCGCAGGACCTCCCTACGGACGTTGTGGGTCCTCCAGGCCGGCGTGCCGATGAACTTGATGGAGCCGGGCTTGGTGTCGTCGAAGATCTCCAGGACGTCCTCGAGGGGCTTGTTGGCCGTCTCAGGGAACATGAAGAACACGTGGACGAACATGGCGAAGCAGAAGACGGCGAACAGCACGTAGGTCTTCCACGTGATGTTGTGGAACGCCGGCGGGACGAAGTACGCCAGCGCGAAGTTGAAGGCCCAGTTGGCCGAGGTGGCGAGCGCGACGGCCTTGCCGCGGACGCGGAGAGGGTACAGCTCGGAAGGGTAGGTCCAGGACACGGGGCCCCAGGTCGGCGCATACGAGGCGACGAACAGGTACGTCGAAGCAATGACGGCCTTGGAAGCTTTGCCCGAGATGACCATGGAAATGGCGGGAGTGCTGAATTCACCGTCGTAGGCGGGACGCGAACGGGTGGCGAAGAGGCCGGCATTGACGCAGCACCACAGGCACATGAAGAACGCGCCGACGAGAAGAGTCGGGCGACGGCCCCAGCGATCCATCCAGATAAGGGCGGGCACCGTCATCACAACGTTGATGATGAACTGGATGCCACTGGGCAGCAACTCGTTGCCGCTGAGGCCAGCCATCGAGAAAATGTAGGTGATGTAGTACATCTGCAGATATGTTAGATCTCCGGTCTGATTGAAAGCGCATAACTTGGGTGAAAAGCGTTCGCAGCTGAGCTTACCATGACGTTCATGCCGGTAAGCTGCGACCAGATCTGCATGAAGACACCGATATGCGTTCGATTGATCATGTTGGGCTTGAACAGTTCGAACCACGTGACGTCGGAATTCTGGCGTTCGAATTCGACAACCTCTCGGATGTCGGCCAGCTCCTTGGCGACGAACAGCGAGTCCGGGTCGCCCTTCCCGTGGACGAGGGTAAGGACCGCTTTGGTATCGTCCCAGCGATCCTTCTTGGCCAACCAACGCGGGGACTCCGGCAGCACCATCAGTCCGAAGAATAGGCCAACGGCGGGAAGCATCTGCAGGCCCCATGGTAGACGGAAAGCCCCTTGTCCTTCGATGAAGCTGGACCCGTAGCAGATGAAGTACATGATGCAGATGCCCCACGTGATAGCCCACTGTTGCATACCGATGAGGCGGCCTCTCATAGAAGGAGGCGATATCTCGGAAATATAGACGGGCACCTGAGCAGAGCAAATTCCGACCGACAGTCCGTTGATCACACGCCCAACGATCAGCATAGGGACATTTTGAGCAGCGCAGACGATGACACAGCCAACCACCCTACAAGAACGAACTTATTAGCATACAGACAGTCTCGAGAGGGGCAAGCGCAAAAGGGGGGGCTAATAGCTCGGCCACGTACCAGATGAGTGCGCCAACCTGAATACTCGTCTTCCGACCAAACATGTCGGACAGGACACCGGAGATGAGAGCACCGAGCCAGGAACCACCAGGCATTGAAGCCGTGATACCGCCCTGTAAGTTGTCATCAGGGCCGAGGCAATCTCCTTTCGCGTCGTAGTAAGGCTACACACACCACGCCGTTTATTAGCTAACCATGCTAGACCTATCGATGCAGTGGAAACGGGGCATCCACTAACCTCGCGGTTGAATTCGCACTTGTAGGGTTGGGTCGAGATAATAGCACTCATCGACGAGATATCGAAGCCGAAGAGGGCACCGCCTACAAAGCGAGGGCAGGTCAGTCGGTCAGTCCTAGGTGCTAGGCAGGGTGAGTCTATTGTGGCCGTGAACACACATACCTATAACGGCGGTGGCCGCGATAACATAGATGTTACCAAACTGCTTCATCGTGTCTTACATAAAGCTAGCACATAGGGGAGGGACAGGTTATACGTCTTAGGGAGGCGAGCCCAGTGCGGTGCGAAAGAGAGACGGAACAATTTTGGGTAGGGCAGGGCAGCAGACGATCTCTTTATATCCAGACTTGGCTTCTACCTATGTAGGGATAACTACCACTAGGACCATGGAGGTATGCACGATATTGGCAAGGTACATAGGATCGGTTTCGTGCAGAACAAGCAAGCAGACAGGTCAGGTACCTGATACTATGTACGATAGCCAGATCGTCCCACCCGCCAGGCAGAACGAAGTATTTATTACAGGCAGGCAGGCATGTATACGTTATACGTTAATATACATTAGTACGTATTGGTTATACTAATGACCCTGTAGGCCTGGAGAAATACCTGATCTCCAGCTGATCACTTGTAGGGAGGGATCCTTGCTTTGGTTTTCCTTCTTCTTCGCGCCGATGCGCTCCTCTCCCCCAGGTTTACATAGTACGGTTTACTAATAAGGCAGGGAGAGAGAGACAATTGCATGAAGTACCTCGCGTATGTAGCTGTATCCTTGCAAGTCTAGCACCTGGCAACCCACACAACTTCCAATGTGGGGAAGCTTGATCTGGGGTTCGGATGCGACGTCCAGGTTTGGGCAAGTGGTGAATGGTCGAGTATTCCCATTCCCGCGCTTGTTGTTGTTCTTAGGTGCCCAAGGGGGTAGGTATGCTTACTAGGCAATTTCGTATCATATAGTTATGGGCGGATGGACTGCCTCATCGTGCCGGTCCCGTGGTAGGGATGGGCAGGAAAATATCATATAATATTGAAGCGAGGGCACGAGAGAAAGAGAGCGAGAGAGAGAGAGGGTGAGAGTCAGAGTGAGAGCTCTTGTATTAGTTACCGTCAGACTTCTTCCCTTCCATTGTCCACATCGCCATGCAGCGGCAGGGTGGTCGAGAAGGATCTGTCCAAGCTGACAGCCCTCAGATCGGAGCAAGCAAACTAATCACATTCTTAGCCTCGTTCTCCGGGACACTGGAACTATACCAACTCTAGGAGATCGATCACACGTGGAGGCAGATGGAAGCTGAAGAAAGTGTTACTACAACATACGTAGTTATTACCTACCCATGCCATCCATGCTCCAGGCCTACCTGGTACAATACACACCTACCAGCACACGTAGCAGCAGCAACTGCTATTCTTGGATACGATTTCTGGGGATAGTGGGCAGGTCGGGAAGCAGCATGATATGACTCGATTCTCACGCACGCACACACACATACAAGGTATATACAATACAAAGGTGGCACGGAGCTCGTACGTATACGTACATAGTTACCTACGTAGGTAGCATGTAGAACCAAACATCAACTACGGTAGAGCTTCGTGGTGAGTAAGTGCATAGTTGGGAATAAGACCGAGCCAGTGAGAGCAGCCAGTGGGCTTGTCGATCGCCCGCATGGGGGGGAGGGGAGGCATCGGGGGGAGGAGGATGAGGAGGATGAGCTATGTACGCTATCGCGCACCCCAGCCAACGAGATCTCCGGAAATCGACAGGCCAACCTCAGAAGGTATGTATGGGTGCAGAATCCTCCCGAACCGCCGTTGCGCGTGCTTCCTGTAGAATGCCTGGCAACCTACTACTAATAAGTCTGTCGAGTCCAGTCTAACCAGGGCCGACACGCGTGAAGCGGGCGGGCTAGTTTACGAATTAGTCGTCGGTGATCTACACGCCCAAAACGCTGTCTTTTCAGCGCCGGGATCCCCGACAATCCGGAGAGGTTCTTTTACCTACCTAGTAATTAGTATTGGTAAGTTATACTTCCAGGGTTATGTTACCCGTTCAGTCCAATCCCAGCGCAGGCTAGACTACTTAGTTAGCCAGGCCGCCGACATACTTGATAGTCTAGGTATAAGATCACGGATCTGCCACTTGATCAGACCATCAGATCCTCGACCTCTGCGATAGCGGCGGCGACGGCGACGGCGACGGCGACGAGGATTACGCAACAATCGTCCATCCTCCTTCGACGCTGTTGGCCAGCCTCGGGTGCCGACGCTAGCACTGCAGCACCGAGTGCACGACAGTCAGTTCACTGGTCAGCCTTCCGGTGAGCAGAGCAGAAAGGCTCCGGCAATCCCACCGTACAATAGGTACTATGTCCACCGGGTATGTATCGTACACACCTCCGTGGTTAGGTAGTGCGAGGACAGACAATGATGTAAGTGCCCAGGTGGTCGATGTTGCTGTATAATAGGCCATCAAGCTTCCGTGGCGCACTGGCGTGCGAGGCCCCTGTCAAGCCCGGCGCCCTTGTCTCGGTTCCCTTGGTCGTGAATGGCTCCACCTCCACTTTCGTTCTTTCGTTCTTTCTTTCTTTCTTTCCCGAGGTCGTTCTCTCATTACTGCGGTATTACATACTGTACATACTACATACCTAGGTAGCTAGTGTAGTACCTTAGCATCCCATCCCCCAAATCCCCAACCGACCATGCATGCAGGCGGGCCGAATACAAAAGCGAGCTAAACCAGCCTGAGGATAACTGTTCTCGGGGCCCCATCATTCCCCATTCCCCATTCCCCATTCCCCAATCTCCATCCCCCCCATCCCCCCTCAAATCCTTACATACCTACTTTTATGTATCGTAGTCTAGTAGTATTTTCCAACCGCTTCCAATGGCGGGCAACCTGCAAGCAGCGGCTAGGGCTATTCTTCTTTTCAAACCGGATCGCTAGACACATCAGGATTAGCGGTGTAAGCATTGTGTCAACCCGAAGTTCGTCGGTCACGAAGCAGAGATGAAGATCTGAAGATGTGGTCTACGCCGTTGGCAATGGGAACAGGAAACACTGGCTTACGGTACCTGATCCACGAGCAATCGGTGATTGGAAATACCACAGGCAAGTAGCCAGCCAGATGGGAGGTATGCTTGTTTCATTTTCTTCCCGTGACCTCTCTTCACGTCACCTGTCCTGTCCCCCAGCATGGAATGGAGCCCAGGAAGGCGAGGCGAGTGATACCAGCTAAGATGAGGGGTCCGGCTCACGGTGTGTGCCACTTACATACATCAAGTACTCACGATAGCTCCGTCTACAACCGATACAACCTGGCAATCTGGCAACCTGGCAACCTGGCAACCGAGCACGCTAGCTTTCACTCACTGTTAGTCACATTCGGGGTCAATAGGCAGCGTCGCGCCTTGCCAGCCTGTCAGCTCGTCCAGCCGGCAAGCAAGCATTAATACAGAACAGCCAACAATACAACTTGAACAATGCCTACAACCTACTTACTCTTAATTAGTGGGCTCGAAGAAATATTACAACCTGGAATATACCAAGGAGCGAATCACACCGTGTTTACACTGTATTTATACAGTCACCATGTTGCACCGCACACGATTCAAGCCTGCTTCAGGTTGGCAGTTTGGCCCGTTGTAACGTGGTAGTAATTAGTTAGGCGGCAAAACCCCCCAAGCTCTCCGTCCCATCCCCATACCATCCCCCCACACACGCATGTGCCTCCGGCTGCTCGGGGTTATAGTTGGTAATCATTAATAAGTGGTGGGCGACGGGGTGACGTGCTGCGAACCCGACGGACTGTTCCTAGAGCCGCAATCTTTATTATTTTTCTTTTACCTTCTTCCTTGCTTCTGTTCTTTCCCGCCATGACGCTCGCTGTAGTAGTAGTAGGTCGGTAGGTCCTCGGCTCAACAAGTCGCGACGGCGCGTACGTTCGTCCGGCCCTAACGACAAGCTTCACTCTGGGCACTGGGTGCGCCTTCGCTCCCCATTGGTGCGCTTGTACAGCAACTGCATGCTCGGCAAAATGTCCATGTTTTGTTATAAGCGCGTTTCAAAGACATGCCACCGTCAATCATAGAAAAGACCCGAGAGTTGGTTGGTTCGTTAGTTGGTTGGTTAGATCGTGATCGGTTACACAACTTCATCAGTCTTGAGCCGCGTAGTCCCCCGCTCCTTAGATAAGAGGGGCAATCATATAACTATAAGGTGACTATAGGGACTTCGGGAATTCTAATAGACTACAGTAGGTAGCACAAGCCATTTGCTTTCGTGGTCGTTGTTCATGTCATACGAGTTAAGGGCGCGATATATTTGACGGGGTCACCCTGCCTTCTGGTACAGCGTGTTGGCCCCATGATCTTACCATCATATATAGCACGTGCTGGTGTTTCTCTTCATCGCTTATGTGAACGATATTTGCAGGCACCCATCAGAGATCGCACGAACTACGCATTGGCGAGCTTAGGTTCGCGGTAGTCCTAGCCGCAAATGAAGTGTAACAGGGTCATAGCTATATGTCTCATAATGGTTTGCGGGTCACGATAGCTCATGTAAGCGAAAATCACAAACAGCCTGACCACTGTATTCGAAAAGATGTCTACAATGCCCCCTTACGGCCTGGGCACTTTTCCGCCGCGCGCTGGAAATCTACTAGGTAGTTAAAGACTCTCGATCTACCACCATAGGCACCAGGGCCATTTCCGTTCCATCTCCAGTATAGCAAACAAAGAACAAGAAGTTCCTGTCAAGCCTTGTTCGTCTTAGGTATAGAGGGTTCTCTAGGCATTGTACGGCTCTTTCAATGAGCCTTTGTTGCTATGTCTTACCATGCTCTTCATGTCGGCTTTGATGTTGTTGGGGCCCGGGAACGTATAACCTACGATCATGGGTCGTCTCGCGATTGTTCTCCTGTATTATTCCAAGTCCGCTGACTGCCCATTGAACATTCGGCCGACGACCTCGAGAATCATCGTCGATCTGCTCAAAATGACCACCACCCCAGCGAACAGGCTCCAGAGGTACGACCTCGCAGGCGGATGCAACGGCATCGACGCCGAGTTCTCCCTGCCGGCCTGCACCTCGTCCGACCTGCTCAACGCGAAGGAGTTCATCAAGATCACCGACAAGCTCCGCAGGGAGTACTGCCTCTACCGCTTCGGGAGGGAAGACGGCACGATCGAGCTGCCGTTCGACGAGGCCGACCGGGACTTCGCGCGCGGGCTCTGGAACTCCCGCAAAGACGACCTGGACCTCTGGCGGAACGGCTCGCGCAAGCTGCGGGCGCGCTGGCATCTTGGCCCGCGCCTGGGCCTGGCTCTGCTCTGGCTCCAGGAGGAGCTGCCGATAGTGAAGACGGGGGGCGCCCGCGTCAGGCTCCCCATCGACTCCCTCACGCACAAGCAGAGGTGCGAGTGGCTGCTCGCGCTGCTCGAGTACGAGATGCATATACGCCAGTCGATAGCATAAGCGATGTGTCAAAGTTCTGTTGGAACGAAATATCCCTTGGGATGGAAGTCTCCAAACACAATATGCCAGTTACAAGATATTTGGCAATCAACAAATATGAAACATCAGCTATCTCATAAAACATGAAAATAAACTCAGGGGCGTGGCTTTTTCTGCATAATTACTTTGACCTGTGTGAATCCTGCTTCTACTATTTAATCCCACACTGGTATATCAAAGCAACATCAAGCTGGAAAGCAAGGCAACTCGATTAACAAAGCCCACTCGTGGAGTTGGCTGAAGTAAATCAACGGACCGTTTGAATTATGACGGTACAAAAAACCTAAATGTAGCGTGGATTTTCTATAGAAACGCCAAATTATTAACAGTGTCCATAATATTGATTTACGAAAAGCTTCGAATTATTTGAATCAACGACACCCTATCGTTGGGTGTATACGAGGTTGAAGTCGTTGAGTTGCTCCTCAGCCCGTCCGAGGGCAGGCCAGATTTTAGATAGTCCACTACACACCCTATACTGTTTCCCGCAATCTGATCTCCCCCCAAAACTAACAGTCTGGAAAAAGGGGCTGGGTTTCCTATACCTCGATACGGCAAATATGTGGCTATCTTCAAAGCACAAGTGGACGGTATGAATACAAATCTTCTGTGTGCTTTTTCCCTGGTCAGAATAACCCAACTTAGGCTCTTTGAAAGATGCCACCTACCCATTCCCTTGTCTTTAGGTTGAAGGGGCGGGATGCAGAACAAATGGAGCTTATTGTCACAAAATATTATGGGTGAAAAAAGAATAATCGAAGAAGACGAAAAAGAGCCACCCTTCTTGAAGCCTTTCACCATTGCCAATGTCGGTCTACACAAGATTCTAGGCGGGCTTCACTTTCTCGTGGCCTCGAAGACAAGGCTAAGTAGAACCTTGAAACTGGGGGAAATCATATTACAGCGTACTGACTACAGATAGTGAATCCAGATATTGGCGAAAAGATAGGATGATTCTCATTAGATATTGTTTGGCAGTAAGATCGACCTTCGGATCTAGTTACTAAGCATGAAGACTCTAGCTAGGTATAGCAACTGCGGGAGAAGGGGAAAGGGGGGGCGGGGGGAGAGAGAGAATTGCATAGACCCGTATTTCGCAAAAGTGAAAGATAATACTGTGATTATTGCCTAGTAATTGTGTTGAATGGGTGAAAATAAAAGAGCCTATACGATCATCTCAGGTCATAGAAGCCTTTTCCTCATCCAACCTCCGCTGAAACCACGGCCGTGTCCAGCTTCTCCATCGAGGGCGTCGCTTCATGACTGGCAAGCCTACGTCATCCGTATCTTCCAGGACAAGCTGTTCCTCGTCCTGGATCCTTCGCCGCTGTTGCATCAGCCATCTGAGCTTGAGGACGTCCTTCCCGAGCTGGGGGAAGATCCGGTCAACGTTGTCGCCCTTCCGGGCCGAAGTCTATCCAACGCTCCGAGTCAGTAAAATACCATTCTTAGTATACATATCAGGAGCTTGCAGCATTGCCTTGAGATTTTAAAACGAATAAAACGGTACTGTCAAAGACAGGGAGCTCTCTAGAGAAGGCTGAACGGATTGGAGGTAAAGGGCTCCAAGAGTTTACCTCCACGAAGGAGCAGCGGACCCGGAAGCTTGCCGCCAGCCGGTGGCCCTCGGCCCAGGACACCTGCCGCTGCTGCTCCTCTTCCTCCTTCCCCTCGCAGTCGGACTTGTTCCCGACGAGGATGAGGCCGTACTCCCGCGTGTCCACCGCATCGCGTATGACTTCGGCCACAGCCGCCATGCGCTCGAACGACTTCCGGGCCGTGACGTCGTAGACCAAGATGGCCGCCTCCGTGATGGCGATGGCTTGGCGGAGGTACGGGTCGTCCGCGAGGTGCTCGGGCCGCAGCTCGAGGGCGTCCACGACGTAAGCCTGGTCCTCTATCTCGACGACGCGCCTGC
The DNA here is from genome assembly GCA_022225965.2 of Diatrype stigma. NCBI lineage: Eukaryota > Fungi > Ascomycota > Sordariomycetes > Xylariales > Diatrypaceae > Diatrype > Diatrype stigma. Next base: position 35,411 of record JAKJXP020000077.1, read on the forward strand.
ATCCGCGCCCGTGTTCCGGGTTCGGGTGCTGGTCTTCTCCCTGGGGCGTGCCCTCGGCGAACTAGGCACCATATCTCGTCATCAACAACCTACTACGACGCACAAAGGTGACATTGGATGTGGAGTTGTCATTTACCCGCGTGAGGATAGACGTTTTGCCGCACCGTTCCGCGCCGATGACTAGGAACCTGAGCTCTCCTACTGGCGCTTTTGTCTTCTCTGCCGTTGGGTAGCTCTCGGTTTCCGCCTTGCTAGGCCTCCACGCGAGGAGAGCTCTGAGATACTGAGCTTCCTCCTCGGTCCACACCATAGAGCCACTCATTGTCGGTTAACCGTTTGAGATACGAAAGGTCATAAAGCAATGGGACGAGAACCATAGTCGAGGACCGTTGACGGCATGGGGAGATGGGACGCTGCCTGGCTAAAAGAAGCCCGAGATCCTACCTAGGTAGGCTTAAATGACCCCCATGGCTGGCTATATGGCACGGGATAAGACCTTGGTGGAAAGGACGAGGTAGCATTGCACGACTGCAACTGCGCCCGAGGGATACTGAAACGTTTGACGGCATACATCCAGCTCGATTCTGCCGAACAGCACCCCAAACTCGTTGGTGAGACACTGCCAGACAGAGAGACGAACAGCAAAGCCAGCTCATGAACCACCGAGAATAACCAAGACTGGTTCCTCCCTCCTCTCGAGGGGAGGCAGAGCTCGTGTCACCAGCCGAGTCCCTGGGTAAGGTCCAATCCCAACGGAGACCTCGCAGGAGGCCATTGCATGAGTTAGTTAGGTCATGAGACGGACAGCTGCAGGTTCAATCTCTCTTTTTTAAACGAACCAAGGTCGCCGGGTGGCCGGGCTGCATCTAGTGCCACGTTCCGGAGTAACACGATTATACGATATCTAGAGCCAACGCACATCGCGAATCGGAAACGTGCGAGGGTGGTAACTATCGGATTGAATGGACTAACGGGTATCTGGTCTATCAGATAACCGATCTCGACTGAGAATAGCATAACCAGTGATGTAGTAGAATAGAGGCAGGATGCAAGATAACTGACTACACTATTGCAGAATATTGGGTAGGAGTGGGAGGAGAGGCATACTACACTGCCATGCATGCGAGATGACGACAGCATCGGACGAAACAAAGAGTGAGGTAAAACTACCAATCCTTCCCATGCATATCAGTCAGTACCAACATCAAATCTATGCTAAGGATGTTCTATAGACAATCAGGCAAGTGATCTGGTAGCCGGCGGTAGTTCAAATATAAATCGGATAAACTACTAATAATAGGTTGGCATTAAGCTGGTTGTGGATAAGTGTGTATGGGCAAGTGTGTATAAGGGACTAACTACTATATGAGTATCAAGTATGAATGTACGATGATCTCCTGAGTCCTGAAATAGCTATATTACTATACCAAAGTGAGGACCCCGGATGTCTATCCCCACGATCACAGGATACATCATCTACTGTGCTATGGAACTATGTACCTACGCCCTGCTTATTGGGACTAGGAGAAAGGTTCGTTGATCGCTGACTTCTAAAGTCTGCTTCATTTGAACTGACTGGGCCAAGGCTCTCTCTCATTGGTAGTCGACGACATAATAAATGCCCAAACGAGTCGAGAGTGCAGCGAGGGCCGTTCAGCTCTTAGGAACTATTGGCTGGAGGCGTCGAGAGCGGAAGCGCTGATACGGAGCACGGTAGGTAGGCAAAGCAAGCAGTACGATCACCACCACAGGATCCGTCGGGAGCCCCTCAACCCGGACTGTCTCGTTATTGTATTGTACCTGGTTATTAGCGTAGCTCTTGGATCGGTAACTGGGAACCCTGTCGCAGCCCTGCCGGCGTTTGCGTGGTACAAGCTGCAGAGGAAACCCCAACCCCAACCCCAACCCCTGCCAGGAGGCCTGGCCCGATATCTCTCGCTCGCCCGCCGTCGCAGCTCTTTCTTCAGCTCGCCTGCTCGCCAAGCAACCGTAGCAGGGGTTGGTTTGGGGGCCGTTGCCTGTCGTGGGTTCAGCTAGACTAACTAGTAGGCAAGTGTGTAGTTGGCAACTTGGCACTAGGTATTGACTATCAGGTAGTCACTCTTGGAAACTTCCGAGATGGTGACTGGTCTCGTTTCCCTCTTTGTTTTCTTTCGCCTCATACTGGTGAGCTGTGTTGTGGACAGGTCTCGGATGCTTGACGTGTTAATTAGCTGGAACATCGTGTTGCCCATCTTTGGCTCACCACCCAGTCATAATATCACATATCGGAATTTAGTCCTCATTAGAGAGACACAACGTCATACCCTGAGAGGGGCCTGCGGGTGCCTATTTAATTCCCCGTCACAGTTTCTGTGCAATACTGATAGGTGACCGCGATTCCGTCCTTCTCGGAATAAAGCGACGACGCAGTGGAGGGGGGAAAGCTTGATCTGTCCTACCATCGCAGATTCTTAGCGCTTCGAGAGATTCCTCCTCGTCGTCGTACCCCCTTCTCTCCCCTCCTTCTCCGGAGCGCTAGCGAATGCGTCTCTTGGTTTCGCAGCACGATGACTTGATCTACCGAATCAACGGTCGTCCGAGTTTCCCGCCCAGACGAGCTGCGTTCGAATCAACGCTGTGCGCTCGTTTCCGACGAGTTAGTTTTAAGCATCCCCCGGTCCGAAGTGCGCCCATTACTTATCTCCTAAGTGCGACATTATGCGACGGTGACGGCAATGGCGTCTAATAACTTCCCCTCAAACACTCCGTGGTCGACACAGCAGCAGCAGCAGCAGCAGCAGCAACGACATGACCTACAGCACAAAGTCTCCGATCTCTCAGACACCCCATACGGCGGCGGCGATTCGCCTTCTGGAATTCAGGGTCGCGAATCTCTTGTGTCACTGCAGTCGTACTACGGGGCTCTCCTGGCCGTAGACACTGGCGCGTCGGGAAGCGGGCACGCATATCCTAGCGCGACAGCGGCGTCGTCGCCGCTGCCGCTACCGCCGCCGTCATCACCATCATGGTCAGCACCTTTCAAGCAGAGTCCTTCTGGGGCGGGGTACACGCAAGTGGCTGGATCGTCGGGAGACGGCAAGCGCAACAGCGGCTTGAGGAGTTTCCGGGCAAGGGCGTATGAGACAATACATGAAGATGATAGCATCGATATGTCGCTGCTCAAAGCAGCTGCGCCACCTGGACGGTCCACCACTGCCTACTACTCCCCCGTATCCACCCATGACCCTGGTGAGCCAGTCACGTATGACGTGACGTCCTTTGCCGGCCCGCCCATAGGCTTCATGAGCGATGACCAGGCACAAGAGGCAAGCGGCACATTGACGCGGGGCTTGGGCAGGGGTGAGGTACCCGAGCTCATCAAAAGCGACGAGCTGCTCGCTGCCAGCCCCACGGTCAAGAGAAGCTTCTCCCGGTCCTTCTCTATGCGGCGAGCAGCGCATACGCCGAGCCCGAGATCGGCGCTGAGGAAGCTAGGCCAGGATGAGGCGAACAGAAGGGGCGAGGTCATCGGGGTGGTGATGGAAGAGGAAGGGCCAGCATCGGACGTCGATATAAGTTCTATTGTCGGGCCGAGCCGCGTGGGCACATTTTCTAGCATTGATAATCCACAGGCGCCGCGCTACCCTGCGTCCCCGCGGCAGAAAGCGACGACACAAGTTTTCTACCCGCAGCCCAATTGGAAGCCCTTTCCCATGCGTAGGCCCTACCTGACGTTTCTGATCGTCCTCTCCGTCGGCCTGGCCATCGCCCAGGAGCTTCTATACCAGAAGTCCACGCGGGCGCCTCTGCTGGCGTTCCGGGGGGCTGCTGAGATCAAGCCCCTGTACTACTTCGTGGTGCGGTTCATGCCCACCATCATCACGGTCACGTTCGGGGTGCTGTGGCAGAACACGGACTTCGAGGTCAAGCGGCTCGAGGCGTTCTACCAGCTGTCCAAGGAGGGCGGGGCGCTGGCGGCCGAGTCGATCAACGTCGACTACATCACGCAGTTCAGCTTCACGATCCCGTTCCGGGCGCTGCACCGGAAGCACTACGCCGTGGCCGTGTCGTCCGTCGCCTGCATGCTGGCCATCTCCCTCGTGCCGACCCTGGGCGCGGCGGTGTTCCAGCTGAACCCGGACCGGCAGGCCCGGGCCGACGACCCGGACCTGGAGAAGACCATCACGATCAACGCGGCGATCTCGCGCGCCCTGACCCTGGTGCTGCTCGCGATCGCGGCCCTGGGCTGCTTCCTCGCGCACCAGCTCGACACCCGGCGCACGGGCCTGCTCGCCGACGTCAAGGGCATCGCCGGCCTGGCGTCCATGGCCGTCGTGAGCCACGTGCTGATGGACTTCAGGGACATGGACGTGGCCAAGCCCAAGGACATCCACCACAAGCTGAAGCACCGGCGGTACATGCTGCGGAACTCGTCGCTGGTGCCCGTCGACTCGGCGTCGATGGCAGCGGCGACAACCCAGGACAACAGCGACCGGTACAAGGACGCCCACCTGCCGGAGAACCCGCACCCGCTCATGATGCGCAAGGAGGGGTACGTGCCGTTCCTGGTGGGCATCCTGCTGTTCCTAGGCTTCATCCCGGCGTTCCTGTTCACGGGGGCGCGGGCGCTGACGGAGCGGGCGCCCTGGGTCGTCACCGCCCTGGCCGTCTGCATCAAGGTGGCCTGGGGCAGCCTCGACACCGACGTCCGCATGATGGAGCCGTACTACCTCCTGTCGCGGCGGCACGCGCCGGCCCGCACCCTCACCCTCGACTACACGGCCATGCCGCTGGCCGTGCGCGCCTTCCGCGCCCTCTTCAACCGCCACTGGCTGGTCTTCTTCGTGGGCTGGGGGTCCATCATGGCCGAGGGGCTGACCATCTTCGTGACGAGCCTCTCGACCGTCGAGGGCCGCGAGTTCCTCCAGGCGGTGCGCGGCGGCGGCGGCGGCGGCGGCGGCGGGGGTTGGGGTGGGGGGCAACCCGACCACCGCGGCAGGAGAGACGACGGCAGCAGCAGCAGCCAGGAGGACGTGTTCGACGTGGGGCTGTCCGGGTCGGAGACGGTCAAGTCGTTCGTGGTGTCGCTGGCGATCGCGGTGTTCATCCTGGGGTACATGGGGGCGACGGCGACGGCGGTGTTCTGGCGGCGGCGGCACCCGTTCCTGCCGCGGCAGCCGAACACGATCGCGAGCGTGCTGGCGTTCCTGCACCAGAGCAAGATGCTGTACGACTTCGTGGGCACGGCGGGCCTGCACGGGAGCGGCGACCGCATGGCGGCGCACCTCGAGCGCGGCGGCAAGACGTACGGCCTCGGCTGGTTCGACGGCCGCGACGGCCGCACCCACTGCGGCGTCGACGAGGAGGAGCTGACCGGCTGCTACAAGCACGGCATCGACTACGCCCTCGGCAACAAGCCCTGGCTGACCGAGTGGCAGCTCTTCTAGACTTCACTCACTGGGCATGTGGTCAACTACGTAATTTACCTAGGTACCTAAGGTAGGTACTACGTAACATAGATTTGGGGACCTAGCCGGGTGGTGGGTTTGTGCGCCTATCGCCTGTTTCCCTAAGCACTCTTAGACAGCATGTTGATAGATGGTTGGGCTGGTAGATCGATATAGGCACACTCGTCCTTATAGGCGGGATGGGTTGGTTGGGACTGGCTGGGATTCCATTACATTGTGGGGGATCTTGCGTATGATACCTAGGATATGATCGAGATGATATGGAAAAGAAAGCATGATTGGATTTGTTTTGTACATTGATATCCCTGGCTAGAGACTTGGCTCAGGCGTGTAATTATTTACGGACTGGCTGCATGTCGTCAAAGCGCGCATTCACACCCTACAAATGGGATTGCTAGTCATTGCTTCTGGTGGCATATGAGCGATGCACGGTTAATGGAAAGATTAATATATATATTCACATACATTACATATCTACGATGTTTGGCTAGTTATTATGAACATATGAGGTAAACATGCCACTGATCGTGAAGTACACTATGGTCTTCTATCTACGAGCCGGCCCCCTTGAATCAGCTCGTACGTAAAAGGCGAATCAAGGCAGCTGGTGTTTTGGACCTACTCGAGTAAACCTTGTCTTGTCAGCTTAGCATTACGCAGCGTTCTAATTTTACAATTGAAAACTTGCGGCTCTGGCCGGTCAGGGGAGAACGGACTTGATCATCTTCGCATAATTGGCCGATCAGGCTGTTTGGAAAACTGCTACGGCAGCACTGCTGGCAACTCGGTCGAGAAGGGTGCGGACCTTGGTACCGATCAGAATACGGGAAGCATTATGACGAGAGCAAAGAGTAAGCGCTCAGGCGCTGATGCCTCTTCGTCGTGTCACCTTCCCCGTCCGTACGCTCTTATCCTCTTCTTACTTTTCTCTGGCCGACGCATCGGTCAATCTGGGGCAGTATATGCATACTATCCATCATACGGAATGTCTGGGGCGGGTAGGATAAAGCGTCATCTAGGAATAGACAGTCAGTAAGCCTTTGAACCATACCTACTTGAGCCCTTTATAGTTCAAAGCACCCGGTAATCTGCCTCTGCTTCACGGTTCCTGTATTGGTCGCCACCGCACCTACCTGAGATTGTCGAGAGCTTGGTTTATAGATGATTCTACAACTGGAGCGATCATGGCAGTCCGCAGTCTCCTCGTCTTCTCGTTCGCGCTCCTCGGCATGGCGCCGTCTGTTGCTTTGGCGCAAAGCCCGAACCTGTGGTCTTGTTTCGGAGGGGGCAACCCCCCGACTAGCCTCGACGCGCGGTGCTGCACCGAGTATATCCCAGCCGAAGACGGTCTCTTCACGGGACAGAACGTAAGCAACCCCTGGAGTGATTGTGTCTCTTCTTTCCCACTCTTTCCCGGTGCCTCTCGGAGGGCCATTATTTTCACATACGAGATTGTCGGGTACCATCACTTCATCACCAGACCATCCAGAAGTAGCTAACCTTTCATGTGTTGCAGTGCTCAACAGCCTATGTCGGTTCCGGCTCTTCTTCGAGATATTGCCCCGATCCGCCGCTGGTCCCGGGCGCGATCCACGGAGGCTGTTGCGAGAGTGTGAGTTTCCTGTCTCTTTATACATCATATCGTACTGTGGTTCGTAATTAAGTCATTGTGGCTGACTCTCCGGAAACGAACGACAGCATGAGCCAACTAACAGCACGGCCCCGGAAGTTGGAACCTCATACGGATGTGCGAAGAAGGGGACTGTATAGAGGCTGGCAACCGTTGCATAGGCCGTCCTAAACATGATGTCCATTACACCGGGTGGTGTCTAGCTGTGACTAAGAGATGTATCCTGCATAGCCTCTGCTTGTTGGCTCCTCGCCTCTGTTTACTACTGTCATTGACTTCGTCCGTTCCGCGAGACGACACACTGCAAGGGGGAGGATAGCTCGAACTCTCCAATACGTATATCCATCTACCTAGGTATTATGTGCCTTCGCGATTAGTGCGCGCGCAACCGACGCGCGTCTGAACTCAAATGCATACCAAAAGTTCTCCCCAAGATGTCCAATGCCTACTAGGTACCTACTAGAGGGAGGTAGTGATGGGGCTTAGAAGCTCCGGGCGCCTAATAAGTTCGCTCGCCTTGGGAGTTGGGCTGCGTTAGAAGGTTGTGCTCGTATTGCGCCTCGGCCGGCATGCCAAAGCTGGGATCGAAACTGCGTTCGTAGTTGTTGTGAGTGATGACTCGAGTTCGCGAAAACGCTGGACATTACCGAAACGAGCCATTGACGATAGACACAGACAAAGGCACAGACAAGGTGTGTAGAAAACTGTGAAAGCTGGTGCCTAATTACTACAACATAATAAGTAGGTAGTCGGTGGTTGAGTATACGGGATGTTGTATTACACGATGGATACCTTCTAGGTACGAAGTAGTGATCATTAGACTAGGTACTTTGTACTTGATTGATTGGAAGTTCCAGGTGTCTGCTTCCAAGCGGTTACTCTCAATGCAGAAGGTTAAGAAGGTTCAAGGTTTGAATCACATATGTATGTATAACTATATCTGTTATCAATCTGCCAATCTAGAATCCAGAGTTAAAATCAGAATCTAGAATCGGGTTTAGTTATGCCTGGTCCTTTGTATGCGACACATATGGCAGCTCACACATCGTAGTTCTCGAAACACAGCCACGATGGTGTACCTGCATCAACGCTCTATTACGCGGCCCCGGACCTTTAATTTTCGGGCCTGCGCATTACCGACTACCGTGTGTTGCACTCGCGCACAATACCGTGGAGGTGATGGTCAGTGAGTGTGGGCTCCAAGGGTTTTGCTCCAAGGACCAAAACCCACTGGGCCTGATGGATCTGTGTATGTAAGGTATGTATGTATGTATGTAGTTACTTAGGTATATACCGTACCGCACCGTCGTCGCACAGAGGAAGAAAACCATCTTCTCCGCATTTTCACAATCACCAGCAAATGCGCTGATGCGCTGATGCGATTCTTTTCCAGGCCCTCCCCCCATCCCGCCCGATCGGAGCTAATAGCGTGTAGCCTTAGGGAACCCGTAAGCACGTGTCTGGTTGCTCACTGGTGGTCTCTCCTTCATGCACGATGTGTGTAAGTATGTAGGTAGGTAGGCATACGGAATACGGAGCAGTGCTACGGGCAGTAACTACGGGGTATGAGGATGCGATCTCAGGCCGGTCATCTACTGATACGCATGTATTGTATTGGGGTATCTACAATGTTCGGTCGGCCCTTAGTCAGACATTCCATCCGAAATGCCTCCTCTTCGTGGTGCCTTGGGAATGTCTAAACGGATGTCCAAATGGATAGGCAGGCTAGGTGATACCTCGTACCCCTTATGCTCCCAAATACGAGGATGGCAAATTGAGGCAATTGTGTGGATAGCTTTAGGTGCTTGTTCCTATGTCGCAAATTGCCTGCAAATTGCTGTGCCGGTGATGAACAATTCCTTCCGTCCACCCTGCCACCGGTTCAAGATCTTCAACGCTATATAGATCAAGTAGTAATCGTCCTAATGTATGCATATATCATCAAGCTTTTGCAGCTGTGCAGATCTGGAAGAACCGGAACTGTATCCATCCATAAGCGGCATATCACCATCTACTTGTAGTAGGTGTGTGGTGCAGTGCCGTATGTATGTATGTATGTACGTAGTAATGCTGCTTCCATCCGTGGATCTCTGAGGTCGAGTGCTAGATTGGTCCTGAAGGGCTATACGGCTATACTATCCATACATACCTGAAGCTGCCGTTCAATCTCAGCTGTCAAATAGCTGCCTGGCCAAGCGTCCGTTATTAGGGTGGCAGTGCAACAGCTCGTAATTCTAACCGGTCTGGGACTCCAGGGACTTTGGGACTTTTGGGCTCTTGGTGCCAATGATTTGCAATTCGTTTAAACACACCGGGTCATTCTGATATAGACACCGGGTAATTAACCGCATTCGGACACACCCACTTACCACCCATCTCACGTCCTAACACACTTTACTTACTTCATTATTTCACCACCTTTTATACATTACCAATACCCTTATACAACACAATACAACACCCAAATGGAAGGGCTCCCCTAACTAATCCGTAACCGCGTTATATACGTACTGCTAGCGGCGCTGGCGCTGGCGCTGGCGTAAGTACAGGTGCAGCTGCTTTTGCAAGTACTGGTGCAAGTGCTGGTACTGGTGCAGGTGCTGGTGCTGGTGCAAGCTGTACGTACGTTATAAGTGGTTATAGGCGGTAGGTAAGTAAATGTTAGGGAGTAACTTAGGCAGTAGCGGGGCGTAAATGTGGCTTAAGGTGTGGCACGGGTGGCTGATACGCTAACCTTACCAGATGCGGTTAATTACCCGGTGTCTATATCAGAATGACCCGGTGTGTTTAAACGAATTGAATGATTTGAGATTATTGTTGGCGCCGAGTTGCCGGCCTGGACCCAAACACACCATGTCGCAGATGCGGGAATGTGTGCTGCCAGTCTTCACCTGTCGCGTTTCAACGCCGCGCCTCTCTAGCCCAGCACCTATTGCCCAGAACCTATCGCCTGTAAATTCTGCCATCGTGCTACTATGTATGTGTGCGGGCGAAAGCTGGCCTGGGGATCCAGTCTGGGGATCCAGTTCTGCCGTGCATGTGGAACGGGCTCCTGTTTATATGTAGGTAGTTTGGTGGGAGTTTACACGCGGCCAACTTTTTTTACTTTTTTAGCAATGCAGCATCATGTGCTATGATGACATGATATCCCTTAAGAGGCTCACGAGCAGCAGCGGATGACGCCAGTAGTGAAGAGGGCGGTTGGATGGTGCATTGAAATCAGGGATTTTGCATGCTACCAGCCCGCCAAACTGCCAACCTCATGCCGTTCGTTGCTACTTGCATGTACATATGTAGGTACCCAACTTGTGTGCGTGATGCGTCTGTTCGTACTGTATGTTGGTACTTGGTTTATATAGTAATCTGAGTAATGGAGTTGGTGCACCTGCATCCAATGACCAACACAACACTGACAATAAGCATCTTAGTATCTTACGCCCAGAATACTCCCGCCGTGAGAAACTGAGGATATTGGGATATTGGTGATTGGTTATATACCGGCGGTTATACGTAGATGCTTTTGGCTGGAACGAGGCAATGCATCTTGTCTTGATTGGTTGTTGGCAATTATATTACCTCTTTCAGCCATTCCATGTTCTTCTTGGCCCAGACAGCCAGAGAACTAGTAGAAGTAGTTGTTCACAGTGTGTGCGTGGGGCTTGGCATACGAGCACTGGGTCTGGTGAGAATTATGTAGGTACCTGAATTATACGCCAGTGACACCACCGACACCACCGACACCACCCAAACTGCCAAGACCGCCCATACGCCCATAGCCCATACAGCCACCCATCTCCCGTTCACCACCCCCTGGCAGCCCGGTTCCTTGCAATTGCACCTTCCAGGAAGGCCTGCCCCACCCGCCCCCTTCTTAGTGCATGCACAAGTGTATACATACACAGGTACACACTTGCACAGCGTCTCTAGGCCCTTCTAGGAGGTAGTCTCTGGCTAGGTCCCTGGGCGTCCCCATGGCGTCCCAGATTTCGCCCATCTTGCCCTCCCAGACACCCCGAACACCCACGACACACCCACCCAGGACACCCAGAAACACGACTTTCCCTTCCACAAAGCCTTTCCACAAAGGCCAAAGGCGCTTCTTGTCTGCTTGTTTAGTCTGCCCAATCCAGTCACAGTCAGACCCTTTCGTTTTCTTGCCCCGAACTCTCCGTCGTTTAACTATACAGCACCACCTCTACTACGTCTTAGTCTTCCATTCTACTTCCCCCCCTTCACCATTCGACGCCATACTGCTCGACAACCACAACAACAGGTCCCTTCTGCGAACGGGTATCCTCCATCGAGCATATCGTCTTTCGTCTGCCGCTCGCCGTGTTCCATCTCCGGCTCGGCCTTGTCTACTTTCCACCGTCCAACCGTACCAACCTACCGATTTACGCGCGTTTCCGAATGACCCCCTTTTCCACGACCGGCCATCCATCTTCATCTTCACGATCATTCTCCTAGGGAGGCAAGGAGATTCGGTTCACTTTGGACTCCCGTGCATTGGCAGGACTACTCTCGCTATTTTCCTCCCTGTCTAATATTCACACCACAATCGTTTGAAATCGAGAACGGGGATTTCTTTATTCCCACTTAATTGATTGTCCAGATTCTCGAGCACCACTCGAGGACCATCGCCAACGACCAAAACAAAGGTCGACAACGCGACTACTCTGGACTAACTAACCACATGCCACCGACTTTGCCCTTCACGTTACGCGCAATTTCGAATTAATTTACGAACCAAAGGATATAGGGATATTAGGATCAATACGGTCGATACGAAACGATAATCATGAGGTTCTCTTGGGCCAGGCCAGTCTGGCTGACATGCCTGTCAGCCGTCCTCCCGGGCGCTGCCGCCGAGCGCAAGCTTGAATCCACTTCTCTTAATGTATGCCAGGAGAATTCTATGTTTACAGCTAGTCTGTTCAACGTCTCGTACACGCCTGAGTCGGGCAGCGTTTTCATCAACACCATTGCGACGTCCTCGCTGGAGGGCTACGTCAAGTTCGATTTCAGTATCGCCGCTTATGGCTTCGAGTTCATCCGGCAGGTGCTGGATCCCTGTGATCCGGCTGTGAGTGCAATTGCCCAGGGCAGTGGTCTGGCTGGTCTCTGCCCCATGACGGCTGGCAAGATCAGTATCGAGTTCACTACTCCCGTTCCGGACAGTGCCGCCGATATGGTTCCCAGTATCGCCTACAGCTTCCCCGATCTGGATGCTACCGTGCGCATCTACGTGAACAGGTCCGACACGGGCGAAAGCGTTGCTTGTGTCGAGGCCGATGTCTCCAACGGAAAAACGGTCGACTTGTTGGCTGTGAAGTGGATTCTGGCCATTATCAGTGGCCTGTGCCTCTGCGCATCTGCCGTGTTGAACGGCTTGGGTCATTCCAATGCCGCTGCTCACATCGCGTCCGGAGCCCTCTCCCTCTTCGGCTTCTTCCAGGCCCAGGCTATGCTCGGTCTTACTGGCGTCCACCTCCCCCCCGTCGTTCAGTCGTGGACTCAGGACTTCCAGTGGTCGATGGGTATCATCAAGGTTCCCTTCATGCAGACAATTTTTACATGGTATCAGCGAGCTACCGGTGGCACACCGTCCACCATATTCAATACCCTTACTACTGTTTCCGTCCAGGTTGAGAAGCGTGCCGTTCCCGAGATAGCCAAGGATATTTACCGACGCGGTGCTGCCATGGTTCCCCGAGCCGCATCGGCCCTCATGAAACGTGCGAATATCACGACGGGCGCGGGCTCTTATATCGTATACGGAATCCAGCGTGCCGCCTTCCGTGCCGGCATCGAGACGACAAACCTTTTCATGACAGGCCTGACATTCTTTTGCCTGTTCGTCATCTTTACCACCGGCGGTGTCGCTCTCTTCAAGGCCTATTGCGAGCTTGCAGTCAAGCAGAAGTGGATGAAGAGCGACACTTTCCTCGAGTTCCGCAACGGATGGCTTACCGTCTTGAAGGGCATCTTGTTCCGACTAACCCTCATTGGCTTTCCGCAGATGACCATCCTCTGCCTCTGGGAGTTTACCCAGGTTGACTCTCCTGCCGAGGTCGTCCTGGCCGTCTTCTTCTTTGTTGGTATCACGGCAACCCTCACTTGGGCTGCCTGGAAGGTTGTTCGCATTGCTCGCCGTTCCATCGTCATGCACCGCAACCCAGCTTACATCCTCTTCTCTGACCCTCAGGCTCTGAACAAGTGGGGCTTCTTGTACATCCAGTTCAGAGCATCGGCTTACTACTTCATCATTCCCGTCCTCGGCTACATGCTGGTGAAGAGTCTGTTCATTGCGTTCGGTCAGCATAGTAGCTCGGCCACGGCTATCGGATTCCTGTTGATCGAAGCCGCTGCTCTGATCACTGCCAGTGTGATGAGGCCATGGATGGACAAGCCTACCAACTCGTTCAATATCGCCATCTATGCCGTTAACTTCATCAATGCCATTTTCCTTTTGATCTTCTCGGATATCTTCAACCAGCCACCACTGGTAAATGGCGTTATCGGTCTTATCCTCTTCTTCTTGAATGCTATCTTCGCCACCGTCCTCCTCATCATGGTGATCGTCACTACCGTTATGGTCTTTTACCGCAAGAATCCCGATACTCGTTACCAGTTCATGGCAGATGACCGGGCGTCGTTTATGAAGTCTCAGTCGCAACTGACCGGCACTACCGAGCTCGATGCTCTCGCTGCAACCGCTCGTGGTGACAAAGGTGGATACAAGCCGGGTCTGGATCTGGATGACGATAATGAGTCCATCTCCTCTGCCTCAATGAAGCGTCGCACAACGGATTCTAACCTGGGTTCAAGACCGGCACCTTCGTTCAACTCCGCATCGAACAACTCGTACAGCAACGGACACCAGAACGCAGCCCACTCCCCCGTAGATCCATCCGTGCCGTTATTCCCCGCAGGAGCCCCGAACCGAGCGCCGAGTCCATACGGCGGTTCATCCGCCGCCTCCTTGCGGCAGCAGAACAATGCCAGCCCTGCCGGCTACAGGTCACAGAACAACGCCAGGTAAGCCGTTTCCTACCATTTCCCCCAGAATCTACGTTTATATACTAACGCCCCCGCAGCCCATGGCAACGCGGTGCTGGTTATGACCATTAGGAATTGGCCGAATTACAGCACAGGGGAGGTTTCTTTTAAGCTGAACCTGGTTCAGCGACTTGTCCATATTTGGATCTTTCACGACAAATGGGGCTGGAGTTGGTTGATTTGATTTGCATTTGTGGAAGTCTCGCCCTAAAAGATATTTCCGGGCTTACAAGCAGAAGAAAAACTGGGAGGTTTGTTGATGCTCAGATGCCGTCGTTCCCACGCTACGATGAATCAGTCACCATGCTCCGAACAGATCGACCTCCCGGGCCGAAATTGGGTTCATGCGAACTCCCAGCATCGAAAGGCGTCTTAAGGGGTCAATTGATTTCCGCGTGCCAGTTCCCGCCACTGTACCCATCACCGTACATTATATGTAAATAGTAAATGCAGAGAGAGGCGAGGAGAGAAGACGAAGACGAAGACGAAGGGGGCCCCGAGCGGAGGTAACAGTCAAGTCCGGGTGGGAGGGGCATTATAAAGTCATGGTCGATTGGGTCTGAATAAGTAGTCCTTTCTAGACGACCAGTCGCACCATCAAAAAAACAGCTAATCGATTCTTTGTCAAGTACGAATAACGTGTTATAATTAGTTGCCATCATGTATCAATCTCATTTTGGTCAGTCCAATCGGAAGTCATGTCGATTCTTACATCGTTAAATCCTACCTCTATAATTTTATTTGTCCACTGCCTTTTGCTTTGCCTTGCGTCGTCTCGATCCGCGTGTAACCAACTCGGCTTCCCAGGCATGCCAAGGAGGGCAGCAGGAAGAAAGTCCACCCCGGGCTTCGCTCGGCTGCTTGCTAGTTACTCTGAGACCGACCACTTTCACCTATGTGATCCTGCCATGACCGCAAGCTTGCTCTGCTAGATTGTTCAAAGTGAGGCGGCGAGATGGTTAGAATAGGTATACCTACCAAGTCCGAGCCCAACCAGATGCCAAATGAGATAGGAGGTATGAAACGAACCTCGCCCCCCAACTCCTTCATAAGACGAGAAGGCGGGAAAGATCTGTACTGTATTGGTATGTTGGTCACGGGTTAGTTTCCTGGCATGGCTGACCTCTCCTGTCCACGCTGTCTATTGCTTGCTTGCTGGCTGGCTGGCTTGTTGCGAATATCGCAACGCGCTCCGCGATTGTAAGGACTTACTCGAGGGAGGCTGTCCCCAGCTTCAATTCCTGACGACCTGTCTCGAGCCGGCAACACAATCTGCCTGGACGATAGTCGAGCTACCACATCTCCGGGAAGACGATATTGTTTTACGGATAGAGTAAAGCAATGACTTCTTTGCAAGCGCTTGTGCGCTGCCTGCCTAGTGAAGGCGGATGTAGGGGACGCTACCGCTCAACGAGGTATGTGTGTGTATGAATTCCTTCCCTCGCGAATCCCCTTTCTTATCTTCTTCTGAGGGCAAGATCTTGACCACTCGATTCCGGCTTTCCATACTAGCGGAAGAAGTGGCTGTGGGATACCATATAGAACCCACCACCCCTCCCCTCTCACGAAGAAAATCGATTCTCTTTCTCCCGTTGACGAAATGACGCCAAAGCTCTATAGGAAACCCAAGCCAATGAGACTGGTTCTAATGCAGATGTCTGCATTATCGTCTTGACATTACTTAGGTTCAATGTCCTAGTTCACCGAGACTTTCAAGTAGTCGTTAGCTAGATGTGATTGGGTGTGTGAGAAGTTGAGGGGGAAGGGGAAGAAAAAAGACAGAAAAAAAAAGTTTTGGCCACGGCAGGAATCGAACCCGCCCCTCTCTCAACAGGGAAAGAAGTAGTAGAGATATAGAGGAGATTTTTGTGAGAGTGTGCAACCATTACACCACGCGGCCTTGTTAAAGGTGAAGAGAGTTATCTCGATATATAAGAGGTGCTGGCTGGATTGCTTCCCATGGGATGGATATAGAGTTCGAGGCTCAGTCCAAGCTTTGAATCTTAATGGCGAGTAGGTTTGTCTATAGTTAATGCGCAAGCCAAATTCCGCTATGTGTTTCAGGGGCAAGTGAACACTAACAGTAAAGCATTGTCCTCGGGTGCCCTGGGTACCAGTGTAGTAGATATTGCGCCCCATTCAGGGGCTGTCGTTCAGAAACTGGCAGAGTTTTAGCAGATCGCCACCAAATATTGCACATAGGTCGAAGTAGTCGTTATGTCCAGTAGTACGTGTACTTTAAACCTCGAAAAGGCTATTGCGAGTATAGCTGGATAAAAAATGGCGGAAAGGAGATGTCGAAGCCCTAGGTACGGAGATACAAACCACCTATCAGTGACCAGCGATCGTACGGCTGGAAAGCAGTAACACCCTGAACAGCATATTGTCTCCAGACTTCGTAGCACGAGGCTCTCGCAACCAACAAGACGTCTCGTTCCCGGACTAGGATATTCATACGACCGAGGAACCCTGCCGATGATACCCATTGCCAGATCGATCACCCTGTGGTCGGCCATGTCCGAAGCCAGCATGTGGCCATACCTAGCACGACATGAACTATGCTATAGCAGCTCCAGTTATGCTTTGATCTCGGGTGCGTATATATGCACGCAATCTAAGACGGGATGGCAAGAGGGAGGGTTACACTGCGTCCTTTGCTGAACGAGATGCATACATGAGCAGGTATTCTGGAGCTGAGGCCACAGTCTTTGACGATTTGGATTCGGTCAATCACATGTTCGGACGCGAACTGCCTCCCATGTTGAATGAATGGCCCTGATCAATGTACCGGCATCTAGTCGCTGTGAGGACGATGCTACGTCGATGAGATCATGCAGGCAAGGACGAGGCAAGGAGATGGGATCGATAGAGGAGAAGAAGACGACGAATAGAGAGATACACAATATTGAAGCTATCTCGATGATCCTAATAGGTTCGGGTATTATGCACTCGCGTGCATAGATTCTGGCGAAAGCTCCAATGGATAGAGCCTGGACAACAGCTACAGCTGCGTGAGCAGCCACTGATTCTCAATAGCTACTGCGAAAGGGGTATGCCTAGGAGACCTGGTCTCAGTATCCTGCAGTAGATATAATCTGTCCCCAAAGACACCAAACAGAACAGAGTTGGAGGCTCTCTCCGCCTCTGCCATATATATATATATATATATATGTATGTCGTTGACCGAGCACCCCACTTGCAGGAGATGATGGGATGTTGGTGCCTCTTCACCTGACCGACACCATTATGGCAGAAGTAGCGAGGGACGACGGTGAATGGTGACAAGGTCTGGACAGAGACGATGGAGAACGCATGATCATCACCATCATCACCATCAGCGTTATCATCACCATGCATCCTACGATGAGCGATGTGAGTGCATACACATGTAGTATAATGCACAGCCGGGGACGTGCCAGGGTGGGCAGAGGATAGCTAAGTAATTAGCTGCATACTACCAACTGCGGCGTACCTATCGCACCCCTCCTGCAGGTGTGGAGGATGAGCAGCATCCCTAACCTGAGCAGCTAGCTTAAGGAGTCTAAAGAGGTGGCCGGTGTGCAGTAGGAGGTAAGTATGTAAGGTCTGGATGTCGACGATGCCGTGCAACGCTGGCTCGCATGCCCATTCTGTCCCGCCCTCTGCCCATTGCCGATAGAAGCGGCGTGGAATGGATGATCACGATGATGCTCGCGCTGGTGGGCGTAATGCCTACCTCGGTGTTACGTCACAGGCCCCCCTCGTGGCACAGGGACAAGGTCCGGCTGATGGCAATCCATGGTGAGCATATACATACCTCCCTAGAGACGGGCAGCGGCCGCGGTGAGAGATGGTGGGATGTATTGTCGATTGCACAATACCTATGGACTTGTACGGGCTGGATTCCCACAGCCGAGTTTCACCAAGACTGAAGATCGCCAGGGCGTGGTGATGGTCGTCGTCGTTCCGCCAGTGATGATCGGTACCACGGTCGGCTCCCGGAAGGGTTAGCATTGGACAGACAGGTTTCTGAGAAGCGAAAGAAAGAACAAAAGGACAAAAGGGGAGGGGGATCATCGAGATCCATGGCAATCCATTCCTCTAGTCTGCGTACGCTATCTACATTCGGTACTTTGATAGCTCGTCGTGGCATAGGGTCGGAGATCTCATAGGCAGATAGGCTCAAGACATGCTAGGGGAAGTTTGCGAGTATAGCGCAACGGAGGCAAGGGGGCTAAAGGGGATTTGGGGTCTAGTCAGTAACTACAGACTGCCAGCTTCTGCTACTTATCAAAGCTGATGTCACATCGTGCTTTTGTCGTTGCTCAAAGGATGGGCTCCCAAGTGAAAGGAAGGGTGGGAGACTGAGTCACGTATCCACGGTGATGATGCTTAATTCACAGTCCCAGCCTATAATGAATGGGCGAAGATGATAGGTTAGTCAGGCTAGCAGCAACGGGGGAGGATGGAGGCGTGTCAGTTGTGTTGTAGGCTTGTAAGCTTGTAGGCTTGTAGGCTTGTAGGCGGTCTGGTGTCTTGTGGTGTTGCATGAATTGAGTAAACACCAGGGACAAAGAAAGAAAACAATGCCCGGCAGTGGTATCTACTGCGTACAGCAGGCAATTACATACAACGAATACTACCTTGTACATACCAACTCACTTCACAGCGTAGACTGACCTCATTGTGTATACATACTACGTACCACCTACATACCTACATACCTACATACCTACCTGCAACCTGGAATTTATACACCACACTTGCAACCTTGAACTCGCAAGTTGGAACTCTTCAACACGAGACACCCGACCAACACTCCTGACGCTCTTGACACTCTATACATACCCACCAACACCGCCCACTATAAACCCGCTCACTTATTGTAGCCGATTCAAGTCCCGATCCAGAAGCCCCAGAAGCCCCAGAAGCCCCAGAAGCCCCAGAAGCCCCAGAAGCCCCAGAAGCCCCAGGGACAGGACCCATTCATCTCTCGTCTCTCGTCTCTCCCGAGGTCGTCTCTCGAGAAAGAAGCAACTTGGGCAACGCAATCAATCAGTCCGGCAATCCATCACCTCTCTCTCGTAAGGTACAAATTGCGAAAGGTCACCAGACGCCAAACCACTCCAACTGCGGACTACTCCTGCAAGTTGATTGCGAAGGCACGAGCCTGCTGTAATTCTATTGGCTTGCCACTGCCTGCTTCCCTGCCTAGAGCCCTCCGCGGTACCTTCCGGCCTACCAGCTGCCAGCTAATACTGCCCAAAGACCAAAAGAAGAGCAGAGGTCCACGCCCAGACACCCTGCGTGCATATAGTTGACGGTCTACTGCCAGACTGCATACATACCTACATATAGTTACATACATACATACCTACCCACCTGCCACCCTACCTGCCTCTATACTCTGAACGCTCACTTCCAGATAGAGCGTGGGCAGTCAGTGGTGCGAATAGCGAATAGCGAATAGCGAATAACGAGACTACTTGTATTGTACCCTTTTTTTGTCCTGGCCATACAAAACAAGCCATTGCCTGACTGTGAGTGACTTCCAAGACCTCCTTCCCACCTGGCAATGCTGGCACCGACCAATCCCTCCGACTTCCAGCCCATTGCCATCTGATTCCCCACGTCGAAATCGGCCAGCCCAAAGTTCCCTCCCCTCCATTCCCAAAATTCAGCTAAGCGGATCAGAGAACAAAAACATCGAACGTCCCCTTATCAGTTCCGCCCAAAACCACCAAGCTGTGCAACCTCACGATCTCGAGCTGGAGACTACCTCAGAAAACTTACAACCGACCAACCTCCCCAGTCGCCTCGAGCGCACGTCTATCTACCCTCCAAAATGAATCCTCATCAGAAGAACAAGGTCGATATCAAGGTTCGTAACCCGATTCCGCCCTCCCATTGCCCCCACATCCCCGTTGTATGTGCCTCCAGCTTGGGCACCTACAAGTGAGTCGGCCTCGCAAAACAGAGAACCACCCAGCACGGCAAACGGGCAAAGCCATAAAGTCATAAGGACAAGCTCTCGTTTGATGTTGCAGCTTGATGCCCCCAAGTCTACATTCAGTTCTTTGGCTCTGTTTCATATCAAGATTCTCGCACGATTATACATACGGAGTACAGCAACGGAATTGCATGGCTGACATTTGTTGGGGTTTCTTCTTGGCCCCCCTCTTTGACATAACAGTCCCTTACGCCCGACGAGCAACGCCTCTTCCGTCTCTACGGCAAGCTGCCCTCCAAGTCGGACCACTTCGCCAAGCACCTGAAGGAGCGCAAGTATTTCGACAGCGGCGACTATGCCATGAGCAAGGCCGGCAAGGGCGACAGCGTCGACACGGGCGCCGTGGGTAGCCAGCACCCCGTGCCCGAGAACATCCCCCACCTGTCCTCGCCCAACGGCAACGGCCAGCAGCAGCACCACCCCAGCCTGCCCACGGGCCACAGTCAGGGCAGTAACGGCAGTAACGGCAACGGCAACAATGGCAACAATGGTGGTAACTCGGCCTCCGGCAGCCCCGTTAAGGAGGCTAGCTTCCTGCACCGAGAGACGAGCGCCACTGAAGAAGACAACCAGAACAGCAATGCAGAGAACAACGATAACGATTCAGCAGTACCAGCAGCAGCAGCGGGTACGGCCGATGCTCAAGCTCAGGCTATTCCCATCCGCAGATGATATCCGTTCCCCTCTCGTTGGTCTGTGCTGGCGCCCAGAGATACGCCACACTATGTATACTTGCATCATCGGCCCACCAGCGTTCTTTGCTGAACAAGCTTGTGGGGATGTCTAGCGAGAGAGATAAAGGGGAGTTTTGGGCGGGGTAGTCAACCCATTGCTCAAGGTAAACCGGCATTTGGCTGTCACATCTGTCCTCGCAGCTAGCTAGCTGCTCGGTTCTCTGCTGCTCAGGGGGCCAAAAAGTCGTTTCTGATATCTTGCCTCGAGAGTTGTCCTATCTATCTAGGTGTGCATTTGTTTTATCACGACGGCGAGTCGAAAAAAAGCAGGTCGGCCTGACTACATAGGTAGCCTAGTAGGACGGGGTTGATGATACGATACGAGCAACCTACCGGTGGTGTAGGTAGGTGACGTGGAAGGGGATTGGAGGTCCTACGGCAGGACGCGAGAGAACGACGAAGAGGAAAAATGATATGTTTTTACGATGGTCACGAGGAAGGTTCCGTTTTCACCTTTTTATTCTGATTTTAACCTCGTTTTTTACAATGCTCTCTTTCTTGCGTGCGTGCGGGCGTTCTTCGGGCGGTGTTCACACAAAGGGTCACGGAAAGAAATGTATTCGCTATGTTTGCTATTGATGCCAACACGCAAATTAAAGAAAAATAAAAAGGGGCCAATGGATCTTATCGTTGTCTCGTCTCTATACCTATGCCTTACTGCTATGCTTCTGTGAAGCAAGTTTGAAACCCGTGATAGATACGAGGCTTAGTTTCGTAGGGTATAAGTCACTGGCCAATTTTGGAAAATAAAAGAAGTAAAAACAGCTAGGCCGCCGTTGGATGTTTTCTATTCTTCATGTCATGTCGTGTCATCTCATCTCACATCAACGTGTTTCTTTTTTTCATCGTGACCCGCCCTTTCCTATTTTTTGTCTATACCATTTTGTGATCATGTCTGCATGTAAACCGTAGCAACCCCCGGACCAACTCGCCCACCCATCCATCCCACCAGCTGCCTACAGAGGCAAACCATCCCGTAACCATGCCCATGCGTTCCTTCACCGTATATATAGCAGGTGGGCTGGAACGACCGTGTCTGCCTTCTCAGAAAGCGCAAGCCTTCGTCGCCATCTCCATGGCGCCCTCGAAGGTCTGGTGCCCGCCGATGAAGCCGGACGCGTGCACGAAGACGGCGCCGGGGACGGAGACGCCCGAGACCTCGTCGAGCTGGGCGTCGCGGGCGCCGCGCCACGGCTCCGGCAGGGCCTTGCGGCTCTGGAACCCGTCGGTGACCACGGGCACGGCCTGGACGCGCCACTTGGCGTCGGGGGTCGGCTTCTCGGGGTACAGGACGTAGAGGACCTTGTCGGCCTCGGCGTCGTCCTTGCCCGCGGCCTCGGGGTCCTGCTCCTCGAGCGCGTACAGGTGGTCCTTCCAGGGCACGGCCTGGCCCTCGAGCACGAGCACGCGGCCGCGGGGGTCGTGGCGGCGGCGCGCGTCGTAGGCCGCGCGCACGATGGCCCGCGCCGGCAGCCACGACCGCGCGTAGTAGTCCAGGTCGCGGACGAACTCCTCGCCGATGCGCGCGCTCGCGGCGACGAACCGCTCGTCCTCGGCGGCCTGGGCGGCGGCCGGGTCCGACGGCAGCACGTCGTTCCACTTGGGGTTCAGCCGCCCCACCAGCGCCCCCAGCGTGAAGGCCCCCGTGCTGAACCGCTTCTCGATCCCGGCCGCGGCCAGCGCCGCGTGGTCGTACGCCGACACCCCGTTGTCGTTCGCGTCGAGGGCCTCGACGAAGGTCTCGTAGAGCTTGGGGTGCAGGACGTCGACGTCGGCGTCGCTGCTGCTGTTTTTGTTCTCCTCGGAGGGTTTGCTGTCTTCGCCGCCGCGGAGGCGCTGCAGGTGCTGGGCGATGATGTCGCGGCCGAAGTGCAGCCAGACCAGGCCGGCGCTCGAGAGCCGCGTGGCGGTGCGGCCGGGGAACTTGGTGTCGAACCCCCGCTGGTGGTGGTCGTAGCGGTGGCGCGCGGCGTCGTACTCGCCGCCCACGTCGACCACGGTGTGGCAGGCGGCCAGCCGCGCCGGGTCCCGCGTCCGCACGAGCTCGGCGCCCGCGTACGCCGGCAGCTGCCGCAGCAGGTACACGGCTAGCGCCTCGTCTGCGTGGAAGTGCCCGTTGTGCGTCCCGATGGTGATGGGGGAGGAGGAGGGTGCGTCGGTCTTGAGCCGCTTTGCTGCGTTTTCGGTGGCCATTTTGGTGAGGCGGCGGAGGAGGCTGGTCATGTACGTGGTTTTGCTTCGAGGGGGGTAGAATAGAGCCTGAACAAGTGGCTTTAGTGTGTGTGTGTGTGTGTGTGTGTGCTAAGCCCTCGTCGTGGTGTTCACTGGTCTTGTTCCTGCAACATTGACCGGTGTATGTCCGTCTGATTTTACTTCGCTTCAGGAAGTAGGCAGGCCAAGGACAACACAGTACGTTGGTTGGGCTTGTAGAGAAGTTTAATAGAACCTTTATTGGAAGAAAGAAGCTTAACTCGGCAAGTATTCGACCTGAGTGCAGAAATAAGGACGCTGTGATTGGATGCTTGGCCATATAAGTGGTGCCTCAGATAACTTAGATAGTGGGGTCAGGACATGTGCCCGGGTGCCCCCAGCTCTGGGGTGTGGGAGTGGGAATGGCTTCTATTCTGTACCTGCCTATTATCGTGTTATCGTGTTATCGTACAGAGTAACTACCTAGTAGAGTACGGAGGTGTGGGCTTAGCGTAAGTACATACATACAGCATGCATACAGATTTTACTGTCCCGCCCTTGCCTGCTCGCTCTTGCCTCAGCCCGATCGCCGCACCCCCAATTGAACGCGTTGGCGTTGGCGTTGGTGTTGCGACGTTGGCAGGGCAGAGTAGAGAAGCAGCACAATGATGGTAGACTGCCAGTGTAGATTGGGTGCATTGGCTCTCGTTACCTACCAGCCCTACATACCAGCATACCTACATACTATGTTGGTAGCTGCCTAGGAGCCTGTAAACTTGGAACCTTGGAAGTTAACTACATGTAATGGAATCATCAATCCTCTATTACTCCGTACGTAGTACATCGCGTAACCACGTAACATCGACCCTAACCTCCCAACCTGTCTGGGTAGAAGTTCACGCCGGGTTAGAAGTTAGGGAAGGCAGTAGGGAAGCAGGCAGGGAGTGAAGTGAGGCCACATGCAACCTGGAACAACGACAAACTCAGCTTTCCCAGTCTGCCAGTTGCTCTAATCCAACCCAATTCAATCCAATCCATCCCATCCCCCATTGTTCACCCACGATAGTCGTTCTTTTCCACTCCCCTTCCATTTCCACTTCCATTCCCATTCCCATTCCCATCCCCGTGCCCATTCTCAAAAACTCTGTATTAGTAACTAAACCCACACCCGAACCCAAACTTTCGTTACTCCCATCTCCGAATAATAGATCACGTACCATTCAGATTGCTGGCTTCCGCTATCTCTCTGACATTACTCTACTCCTCACCCACTTGCCTAATACTTAATTCAGTCGCACCCAGTTGCACCGTCGCTCGCTTTCCGACCTTCCTCCACACATGATCAAGCCCATTCGCGAGCGTAACCTTGCTCGCCAGTCCCTCAATTCACCCATGGATTCCATCAAAGCAGAGCCCGGCCTCAAGGAGTCGGGCCAGAGCGATATCCAGATGGCCGAGGCTCGCCCGTCCTACAAGTCGTGGAAGAAGAAGTATCGCAAGATGCGCATCGTATTCGACGACCGAATGCGCATGAGCGAGGAGCTGCATCAGCTTGAACAGAAGGCTATGCGTACTGCTAAGCGACTCGCTATCGAGAACGAGTAAGTCGATTGTCCGACCGTGTTATTCCCCTCCCCTCCCTTTCCTTTCTTTCAATGCTGCATGCCCATGCGACTTGCATCTGGCGTCTCTAAGTGGCCTGTCACACTATACTAACACCTCTGGCTCGCAGTCGTTTAATGGACTTGCTGATGGACATTAACGAATCGCCCCATATCCCCGCCGAGCGACGCATAGATGTCACCCCAGAAGGCGAAGGGAAAGGCGACAAGGCCGACAAGGGCCAGAAGCCTACCAAGTCACTGCAGAAGCTCCTTCAGGAGGTATCGCACAGATCCTACGCTGCCACAGTAGATCAGTATCCCGAACTGGTAGACGACCTCGATCCTAAGGACCCTGAGATCCACCCTACGTCTTTCCTGACAGCCGATGACATCGACGAATACCTTTCGGAGCTTGACAAGCGGATCGGGTTGAAGCCCAAGCCATGCGTTCCTCCCCCAGCTCAAGGGGCGAGCGGATCAACGCCTGCCGCCAACTTTGCCCTCCGGAATCCCACAAGCGTCTACAACTGGCTCCGCAAGCATGCGCCCAAGACCTTCCTACAAGACCTTGAGAAGGAGAAGGACAAGGACAAGCACAAAGACAAGGACAAGAACAAGGACAGGGATGCCGAAGATCACCACCAGGGCAACGGCGACCATGAGGAAGAGACTGGCACTAAGAAGAAGAAGGGCAGTACGGTGCGGACTAAGAGACAGTCGACCGCCGCTATCAAGAAGGAGAAAGAGAAAGAGAAAAAGGAGGCGGCTGCAGCAGCAGCAGCAGAGGCCGCGGGTTATGACGATGAGGTCATGAATTATACGAAACCCGCCAGTGCCAAGGGCAAGAGAAAGCGAGACGATGACCCAGGATACCGGCCCAAGGGAGGCTCTAGCCGGCCTAGCAAGAAGCGCAAGAGTGGTGGCGGCGCCTCCAACAAGTAGTAGGGGGTTCTCGCTATTGTCATCTTCATTGTTGTCGTCGATGTTACCGTTAGCTGCACAGATAGAAGCTGGCGCTTTGATTTCTATAGCATATGCATGTGCCTGGGTTTCTAAGGAAGGAAAAGGAACATGGGCTGATGTAGCACACTAATTCACGTATTGCATTTTCGCTATCTTGTATTTCCCCAGGTAAAGATGCTGAGAAGATCATCCTAGTATGAGCTAACATCCTAACAGTGGCTTGACTGAATGACCTTAGATGCCTGGGTGGCCTGGGTCAGAACAGCATATCGCTTGACTTCATGAAACCACACATTCACATGATAAAAAGGTACATCCTGATCTGTTGAACGTTCCAGGGTTCATATCTGGCCGAGCGAGTTTGTTTTGACTGCCCAATTCTCTTTTTCATCTCCCCTTGATCTTGATAGACCATGTTGTCCGAATCACATGCAAAGCGCCTTGTTGCCCCAGCGTCATGAGCTGACAGGGGCTGAGATCTCTCATTTTTGGCCAAACGGATACGACACCATGGTATAGATTCCGTAGTAGAGTCTGTCGTTGTCAAGACTCCATCACTTTCATTAAGTATCAAGAGAGTGCCTGTCAATCAGCTATCACCGCAAACCCACATTGCCTGGCCTGACGGGTCACGATCCAAATATTTCTTCGACACGCCAGAAACCCTAATGTCGCAGAGCCTACCCATACCCAGGTGACCTATCAAGGAGGCCAGTCCATGATATCACAAAAGGCAACACAGCAGCGCCTAACTAGGATGTAACGTGGACAGATTATACTTACCTTATACTTTGTATATACTTCTAGGTGGCCAATGTCCATACTTGCTACCTATTGTATCTATCTATACATTATGCCTAGGTACTACATGTAAGTGCTGTAGAAAAGGGGCTAAGTACAAAGCAGCCAATCAACGACTATGTCGGGCCGCATTAGTTAGTGGGTTCCAAGCTCTTTGATAATGGGAATCATGACTGAAACTTCAAGGTTTGTAAGAATAAAAAAATCGTCTTTAGATCCGGCCCTGTTTTGGTGAGTGGTAACCGGTCCATATGTTGTACGAATTCAAGGAGCACTGACATTGACAGAATCTTGGGAACATTCCTAGGTAGAGTTAAGTAACCTAAGTACATAACATAACGATTTGAAATCCAAAATCCATACCCACTGGTTCAGCGCCGGGTACAAGTTTCTATCCCCCCTAAACCAACATATACTTAGTGGTAAGTAGGAATATCCTGGCCACGTTCCCCACTTACGGCAGTTATACTTCTAGTGCAAGGCTTTCCATTTGACTCCCTGATACACACTACCTAGGTACGTATATATATATATATATCTTCTTTCCATAGGTACATATGCATGCCTGCCTCCCTAACTAGCACAGGTAGGTACTTACACGATTTCCAGGTGACCCAATCTTATCGACCTACCCCAGGTAGTCAGTCATTCAGCCAGTCCGTCCATTCCACCCACCGTCGGCGAGGATGACGGCACAGCCTCCCCCTGCCGCCCCCCCTGCCCCTGCCCGGGGCAAGACCTACATAGTCGAGCACCTGGACCCGGAGCTGGGCCCGTGGTCGGAGCTCGAGTACGCGTGCGTGGCGCGCGAGACGCAGGAGACGGCCAACGACAGCCGCTTCGTGCTGTCGTCGCTGTCGGCCGCGCTGGACCTGCCCGACGCCCTGACGCGCGTCCCGGCCTTCGCCGCCGAGCGCCGCGGCGTCGAGGACATGTACCCTGGCGACGCGGCCCGCGCCCGCGTCTGCCTGCTCGACCCCCAGGCCGACGAGGACCTCGCGCCCGCGGATGCCGCCGCGTTCGATGTCTTCCTGTTTGGTGGGATTCTTGGTGAGTTGCTTCTTTCCTATTTTTAGTCTTGGTATCAAGGGGAAGAGAAGAGAGACGGAGGGGAAAGGGGAAATCCTTGGTTTAATCTTATGTTGTGTCTGGTCGATGGATGGGGATGGGGTGGATTGGACTTGAGATGAGCTGTATATGGAAGATTTGAGGTGGAAAGGAGATAGGGGGAAGGGTCGGGACTCTGAATGGATGGACGGATGGATGGGCCGAACTGGTTGATCGACTTGAACTGGCTACCTAGCTAACCAACCGGGCTCCCGGGAACCACAGGCGATGATCCTCCTAGAGGTACGTACGCAATGTGCTAGTGGTGTTCATCCCACACCACTAGACAAGAGATCCCAGCGCGGGGATGAATAGTTCCGGAGCTGAAGAAAAGGACGGCGATGCCGACGACGACGACAACAGATCGCACCTCAGAACTGCGCAAGAAGGGCTACGCGGGCCGTCGGCTGGGTCCAGTGCAGATGACCACCGACACGGCGGTGCGGGTGACGCGCATGGTGATCGAGGAGCAGTGTAAGTCGACGGAGCAGGACAGACGCGAATTTCCAAGCAGCCCCAACCTAGCATGCAAGAGGGAAAAAAAAGTCAAGCCAACGATTTCCCTGCCTACAACTCTGAACATATGTAGTCTCCTCTTCGCTGCATTCCCCCCTTTTGCTTCCACCTTCCATCTACCTGGCCTTGCTCGCTAATCGCGCCGCGCGCCCGTGGATATCTAGATACCCTGACTACGATCCCGTACCTCGACTTCCCCGAGCTCAAGTTCAACGAGCACGAGAGCACGCAGATGCCCTTCCGGTACGTGAAGGGGCCGGATGGGAAGCCGGCCATGCCAGAGGTAAGGCAGATGCGTTATTTATCCTCCTGTTCTTTTTGATATATTATTGTCTCCTTGGAGCCTGTCTCTATGTACGATGTTTGCTGACGGGAGTGGCCATGCCTAATCCACCTACGTAACTGCAGGGAATGGTGGATCTGATCAAAAAGGACGCGGATAAGAGCATTGATGACCTCTTCTGAACACGTGGCGAGAGGCTGGAAAAGGAATTGTTGGGGTCCCGTCTGGTTAGAGGCGGAGTTGCAGTGTCGGCCTTCGCTACGGCGAGCTTAAAGGGGCTTGTATCATAGAGTAGGTAACGCCAATAACTTGCCGAGGGTCCCGTAGGCTGTGCACACTCGAGCTTGATCGTAACCGAAACTGCTCACTCGAAAAGATCCGCCCCTAATGAAGCAAAGCAACAGTCATATTCCCTCCGGCAAATGACGAACTACGTATATATAGCAAAAGCCTCTTCTATCGTTCATTCCAATTTGAGCTCAAGAACATATCCATTCAACCATGCATCTCTCAGATGCAAAAAAAAAAAAAAAAAGACAAGCTTGCTTGGCTTAGTTAGGTTACTCGACCACACCTTCTTCGAAACGGAAGCCATTCACTTCCGCAGCAGCCCAACCCTCATATGACCCTTGCCCCCACGGTTAGCGCGCAGGTAATACGGGATGAGAACCAGCTCCTTCTTTTCCCCATCCACCACCCCATCCCCATCCCCTCCCTCAGAGACGCTCAGCCCAGGCCCAGCACCAGCCCTCTTCGCCCTCCAGGCGCTCATATCGCGGACCCAAGCCTCCGTGCGCAGGGCGACGTAGCGATCCTCGACCTCCACCTCCGCCTCCACCTGCCCTGGCTCCCTCACCGCCGCATCCCCCGTCTTGCCGCTGCAGTCCCAGCGCGCCGCGTCGACGCGCAGGCGCAGGGCGCGGGCCTCCTCGGCGACGGGCGACGCGGCCGAGACCAGCACGTCGCGGAAGTGGGGGGGCGCCCAGGGGTTGTCGGCGTCCTCGGCGCAGTAGACGAGGGGCCCGCGCGCGAGCGCCAGCGTGCGCTGGCCCGTGTAGGGGTGGGGCGCGACGTGGCGGGGCGCGAAGCCGCCGACGCGGAGGGTGAAGGACGGGTGCGCGGCTGTGTAGGAGGGGGGGAGGGTCAGGTAGCCCTTCTCTAGTGTTGTTGTTGTAGGTGTGGTGGTGGTGGTGGATGAAGGAGAGGGCGAGAGCTATATTAGGGTTGGGTTAGCTGATATGCAAGTGAAGTACGGTAGGTAGGTAAGGGATGAATGAGTAGGTGGGTGGCAAGGTGGGCAGTAGATATCACGATGTCAGGTATAGTGTGGTGACTTGGACACATAGATTCATGAACCGGCAAGGTAGGTACCAAGGTAAGGAATGGTGTAAGACTATATGGAGCGAAGGTGATGTAATCGCGAAAGGAGAAGGAAAAAAACAAAAAAAAAAAAAACGAAAAGGGCATACCGTATAATCCCCCTTTGCCCAACCTGGGATGCGTAGCCGGATAGTCGTTTCCACAGAAGACGGCGCTTTCAGGTGAAACGACACATTGCCGTCCCAGGGCCAGTCGGATTTTTGTTCGAGCGCGACGGTCTGCCCCCCTTGGCCTTCGCCGCCTCCTACCTCGAACGTGACGACAGCCGTGGTGTAGAGGTGGACGTTGACGAACGCCGCATTCGCGCTGCTGCCACCATCCTCCTCCCCACTACTGTTCCCATCCCCGGCGCCGTAGTCCCAGAGGTAGCCGCCGAGGCAGCCGAACAGGCGCATGAGGTTGGGGGGGCAGCACGAGACCTCGAACCAGTCCTCGCGGCGGCTGGGCTGGTCGTCGGAGCTGGCGAGCTGGTTGACGTAGGTGAAGGCGGTGCCGTCGAGGCTGGCGCCGGTCAGGACGTTGTTGTAGAGGCAGAGCTCGAGCACGTCGGCGTAGCGCGCGTCGAGGTCGAGGTGCAGCAGGCGCTCGGCCAGCAGCACCACCCCGATCGACGCGCACGTCTCGTTGTAGCACCCGCCCTCGTCCGACCCCGCCGGCAGGAAGTAGTCGCGCCCGAACCCCTCCCAGCCCCAGCACGCCCCGATCCCACCCGTCAGGTACATCTTCTTGTCCACCATGTCGTCCCAGAGCCGCGTGAGCGCCTCGAAGTACCTGTCCTTCTTCGCCTTGGTGGTAGTAGCAGTAGTCACAGCACGGCATTCGCCATCGTTCCTGTTGCTGTTGTCTTCGTCGTCATGATACGCCCGCACGCCCAGCTTGTCGAGGCACAGCAGGTCGGCGACGCCGGTCAGGAGGTACATGGCGCGGACGGCGTGGCCCTCGACGGTGGGCTGCTCGAGGATGGGGGCGTGGCACTGGTTGTACCAGTGGTCGTCGGCGGTGGGGTAGGCGTCGGGGCGCTTCCAGGGGCTGTCGCCGCGCTGGCGGCGCTCCCAGTCGTAGAAGTGCAGGCCGTCCTGGCCGCGCGGGTTGCCGCGCTCCTCGACGAAGTAGCGCGCGAGCGCGTAGGCGTCCTCGCTGCCCGTGGCCGCGTGCAGCCGCAGCAGCGCCAGCTCGATCTCCGGGTGCCCCGGGTACGCGTGCTTCTGGCCCGGCCCGGGCCCTATCACCGTCCGGATGTGCCGCACGTACCGCTCCACCACCCGCAGCAGGAAGTCCGTCTTGTAGTACCGGCTGTGCGCGAGCGCCGCCTCGATCAGGTGCCCGGCGTTGTACCTGGGGGTGGGGGGCAAGCGTTAGTTACCCAAGTGGCTGGCTGTTATCGCAGATTCTGTATATCTATATATATCGAGGAGCCAAGCAGGGAACCTCGACAACCTCGAACTTCTTCCGCAAAGAAGAGAGAAGAAAACAAAAAGAAAAAAAAAAAAAAAAAAAAAAAAAAAGGAAAGGGAAAAAGGGGGAATACTCACAGCTCATGCTGATCCCGGATGTTAGTCCAGCGCTCGCCGGGCTTGACGACGGAGAAGTAGACGTTGAGGTAGCCGTCGGGGTGCTGGGCGCCGCGGATCAGCCCCGCGACGTGGCGGACGGCGGCGTCGACCTCGGGGTCGTAGGCGTCGTGGAGCAGGTAGCAGGCGCCCTCGAGCCACTTGGCGACGTCGCTGTCCCAGAAGACGGGGGCCGGGGCGGGCCACTTGACGCGGTGCTCGTCGTAGACGGGCTGCCACCGCAGGTCGAAGCAGTCGTACCGCCCCGTGGCCCGCAGCTGCTTCAGCTGCGCCTTGACGCCCACGCGCGCGAACGTCCGCCGCCGGTCCCGCAGCACCGAGGGCCCGTGGAACCGCGTCTGCGCGAAGTGCGTCTGCGGGTGGGACATGGCGTTGTGCGTGGTGTGTAGGCGTACGGTTCTTTGTTGTTGCTGCTGTTATTTATACGTCGTCCTTTCCCGTCTCTGTCCCCGGTTCGTCTTATTCTCTGCAGATATGTACGTATATATATGTATATATCTTTCCCGTAGTACAGGCAGTACAGTATAGTCTATACACACAAGACTCACTTAGGTCTTGTACGTATATATACAAGTACTTAATATATATATGAAACAAAGAAGCAACTATAGTCTCGAAAAAGGCCACCTGCTACTTCCCAGTGATGCAATGTACAGTGGCTTCTTGCTCGGCCAATAGAATCCGGAACCAGACCACGACCTGGTTGTGGACGTGGTTAACGCAGATCCAATCCGACAGACTAGGCAATTAGAAGTAGATAAATAATGTTCACATCCGACAGCTGGAAAGTGTGATGGAAACGTAAAACATACGATAGGAAAAGCTCAAATCATTTCATGAGTTTGTTACTGATCAACCATCCATCCATACCTCCGTACATAAGATAAGGTAAGCAGTAAGGTAAGGTCGGTAAAGAAGTGATCGATTGCATCGTGGCTCAACCTCGACCCGAGTGAGGTCAGTGCTTCTTTCCGAGACCCATCCCCGATCCCTCATCCTCCGTCACCTGAACAGGTTGCAGTGTGCCAACTAGACAGCCGATTACGGCAATGAGCTGTAGCGTGTCCGCGTATGTAAGTCTGTAGGTATATCCGCAGATGCCGTAAGCTGTCCACCTGGGCAGTCCAACAACATCGAACCCCAGCATTCATCCATCCTATAGGAGGGCTGGATTTCAACCTACATAGGCAGTAGGTACCTACCAAGTGGCAAGCACGCCTTACCTACATACATAGTATATACTAGGTAGGTAGTAGTTACCTTAGGCAGTATATAGCGACAGCATGGAAGGCTCAAAAGGCAGGCAGGGAAGAAGGAATTGCTGATTACCTAAGACAACGGCAGTGAGGGGAACCCCGGCAGCTAGGTACATACATTAAGCACACGTATTTAATCAAGTAAACCTACATATGTATATCTGGGTAGCTGATCTGATCGATCGTCTTTGGTCGTTTCCAGGTTCCAACATGAAGCTCGGCCCGATCGGTCACTTATAGGCACTGGCTTACTTCCAAGGTTGCCCCCCTACCTACCTAAGTAGGTACCTACCGACCCTCTATAGTATATACATAAGCGTGAGTTTCATCAACGGTTATCCTGTCTTCGAATGCTGTAAAATCACCACGGATGTAATCATTCGAGAGGCATGTAGGTAGTCGTTTGTCATCTGCACAACTGAACGACGAGATCTCGGTTTGTCTAACCCGATTTTCCACCAGTTGGTGATTTTGGAGTCTGTTGTTCATTGGAGGTTGCCGGATTCCTTAGTCGTGGAACCAACGGCTGAAACATGGATGCCACGGCATTTCTGGTGCGCGCCGGATCTTACTTCGAGTATCATCCCCCCTGTGTGCCACCGGATCAGACCGCACCACGTTGCACGAAAGTAGCCGGGTGGGCTGCCACGGCTTGTAAGTCACCTTACCTGGGTCGTGGGCGGACAGAAAGCCCGAGTCGCACGAGATATCAGCTGCGTAATTGGCATGTCACGCGAAGACGAGTTAAGACCCGGGGACCTAAACTAGGTATGCGGAGGATTCCGGTGCAACCACCATCAGAGACGAGGCCTTCTTGTATTCCCTTACACTAATTATGACAGAGCGACCTTTCCCCCCCTTGCAGCAAATGTCCCCTAACCCAGGGGAGGTAGATCGAGCCAACTCCCTGACTTAGGGGTTTCCATAAACTCAACGGAGCACTGATCTGCATATCGCGCGCGCACCTCACCGGGAGACGGGGTACCCGAAACCCCCGCTGTTCTAGGTGCCGCAGGACACTCAAGAGCGAACCTAAACATCGTCTTCTAGAAAGCGGTAGTGGAACTGGAACTCGGCCTTCCTACGGTTCATCCTGTCCTTCTGTGTTAGTAAAGGGTTTGCCTACCGTTGCCAATCCCGCTCGAATCGCAGACAAAAGGAGAATAGCGCAAAAGAAGCATTATAAACGCATCGCAGGAATCGCAGGAATCGCAGGGATCGCAACGCTAAAGTAGTGCTCGTAATACTAACCAAGTCGACTCGTAGTCGAAGAAGCGATAGGTCCCCTTTTCGAACTCCTCGGTGATCTGCTTGGGCTCTTCATGTCGCTGGAACCAGGTCTGGTATTGTTTGTGAAACCGCCAGCTCTGGTCCTTGAGCGCTTTGGCGGCTAGATATTGCTGGTATGTTCCCTGCTTGTAGTAGAAAACATAGAATAGCGTATCGGGCTCTATACGACTATACAGGCGTGGGTCGTCGAATATCGGAAGTGGTTCTTGCGGGTACCCAGCTACCGATGGAGTTGGTACTTCCGGCCGGTACGTCCGGCGCGGCTCCGAGTCGAAGTTGTCCATCATGTTGAGACTTTGCTGGGAGGCTGCCAGCATGCGTAGGTGTGAGGGAGTGTTGACTTGGATTGGCCGCTTCTTGGTTGTCTCGAAGGATTCTACCAAGTCTTGTAGAGAAGCAGGAAGGTGGTAGATAGATTCTTCCTCGCTCTCTTCACTAGGCTTGACGCCGTTCGCAACGCCATTTTGTTGCTGTTGTTGTTGTTGTTGTGCTATTCTCGCATCAGCATAAGAAATCCTTGTATCATTCGAGCGCATTTTACCTCTCGACGTCTCTCCCTGTTCGCTCGCTGGTGGTTGTGGCGGTGCTGTTGGTCTGACTATCGCCTTACCCTTGCCCGAGTCCGCTCTCCTTGTTGTCGCTGGCGTCGGCGCGGGACTTTGAGCGCTTGTCGCCGTCTCCATCGGTCTAGGATCCTGTATACTCGCGCTACCGAGTTTCGGTTCTGACGGGGCAGGTTGTATCGTGAGGGTGGCCGGTGAGTTCGCGGCGCTAGGTTTTGGCTGCGCGGATGCAGGTAACGGGGAGGCGGCTGCTGGCGTTCCTACCGGTAGTGAACCGGGGGGTGGCGGAAGTGGTGCTATACCTACATTGTTCTTGTCACTTGCGGCGGCGGCGGCAGCAGCTGAGGCATACTTCAGGCCCTCCCCAGCAGGCCGCGTGGGTAACGATGCTGGTTTCATGCCATTATTCGAAGTACTACCATTCGTGACATTCACCAGTGGGGTATGCAACGTCGCTAGCGTGGGCAAGGGAGACTTGAGCTGAGTGGATGGCCGGCGACCCACGGTTGCTGCTGCTTCAACCACCGTCCTTGTTTTGCCAGGTAAGCTGGCGGCGCGTGGTTCAGTATCTGGTAACTCTTCCTGTACGGATTGCGTGTCTTGTGATGATACCCGGTCGTTCTCCACGTTCATGCCGAAGGCGTCTTCCTCGTCTTGGAGGTTCAGGTCGTCGTAAAGTCCGTCGTCGTCCATGAAATCATCCTGCATGCCTTCTGACACATAGTATTTGATGCTCTCCTCGATATCGAGGACCTGATCCGTCTCAACACCCCCGTTCTCCAGGGACCGTCTGATCAGTTCGAGTTTCCCTTGATGCCATTTATGCCGCTCGATGATGCGTTCGATCGCGGCTATCCGTTCGGTTTTGGCGTTTTGGCTTTTGCCTTTCTTCATGGTGGCTTGTATCGACTCGCTCTCGGCCTCGAGAGCCTCGATTTGCTGTTCTAGTTCGTCGACCACATTGTTTAGGAAATCGCTTGCCTCTACCTTAGCCTGCTCCTTGGGGTCTAACTTGGCAGCTGCCGATAAACCTTCTTTCGAGTAAGCCTTGGTCTTCATGGCCTTCTCTACCGCCTTGAAACGCTCCATTTGCTACATTCAAACGAAAGATAAGTCATTGTACACACAGCGAAGCAACAATGGCAGGAATGGCGATGTAGACAAACCGTTTCTATCAATTTCCGCTTCTCCATGAGCGGGGCCTTGTCCTTGATGTCATTGCTAGCGGCCCAGGTCTTTATTTGGTCGCGCAAACGCTGGAGCTTCTTGATCTCACGCTTCAGGTTGTCTTCTAACTTCTCCTTTTGGGAGGCGTTATTTGACTGCTCGATCTTCTCGTAGATAGCCTCGAACTCCTGAACTCCTTCATCGACCTTCTTGAAGCATTTATCTACTTCTTGTTGTAACTTCCGTGCCGCCATGGTGGGATGTGTGATTGCTCAGAGACCCTGAGCTGAGTGAGGAGGGATGAGTGGTTATAATAGCGATTGCGTTTGTTGCGCAATCAGGTCTGACGTCGGGATATCAGATCAGGTATAGGAAAGTGGTGGCCCGACCAAAAGGCGCTGATGGCGATAACGTGTGATGCTCGTGAAGTCCAGCAACACGATATCGCGTAATCGATCGAATTGGGGATGTAGTCAGTCAGCCCAACCAAGGTTGCGACGATGGAGGAAGGATGATGTCTCAATAATCGATGTCGGTGTCGGGGCCGAAGGGCGGCGCATAGGCGAGTGATGAGCCTATTGCTTTTGCTTCGCTTCGTCTCGTTTCGTAGGTGATCGGGTGCTAGGGGTGGAGGGATGCGCCTTCACCAGCTGCATAGACTGTGTGTTTGTTCGGTACTCCGTTTGCTTAGGTGTTGCGTGTTGCGTGATGCGTGATGTCTGCTGGCTGCTGCCCTTCCCCTTCTTCCTTGACTTCCTTGATCAAAGAAGAGGAAATACGGCAGTGATGCTCTGAAACACTGTTGTCAATTCCACGTTGGATGGTTGGGGGGTCTGAGGTGTAAAGTACATGGTAGCCTGGCCTGCGCCTGATCTGATACTGAATGTTCCTAGGGTGCTGTGTGGTTGTATGTAATTGTGTGGTGTAGTGTGGTAATGGTCAGGTAGGTAATATGCCTTTTGCTTTTGGTGCATCAGCAATCAGCTATCAGCTCTCGAAGGCTGACTTGGAAATGCGATACCCAGATACAGATACTTTGTAACTAGATACCGTAGATACCCAGACAGCCAGAGACCCAGAGATCCAGAGACCCAGAGACCCTAGACCCAGATATCCAGATACCCAGATCAGATACCGACCTGCCCTGTGTGCCTCCCTGTCTGCCCTGTCCTGCCCTGCCCTGCCCACCTGATGCTTGCCCTGCCCGCCTGCCTGCTTAGCTATACCACCTAACTACCGTACGTACGTAGTAGCCCGTCTGCCCGTTTAACGACCTACCTAGGCTGCTAAGGTAGCCTCTAGCCTACCACACTGCTTGTATGTAGTAGTTGTGCACACCACCCACCTACCTGCCTTACCATCTACTAGTACTGTGTGGTATGTATATGTAGCCTGCCTCCCTGCCCGCCCAGGTGCCCAGGTGTTTGATTGATCATTGAAATCTGCACCTACAACCTTGAGGGCGCAGCACCGAACGTGATAGGCTCAACTGGGGTGCTTGCGTTTAGCCCGAATCAAAATGCGTCAACGTGGTGCGCGTACTGCTACCTTCTCCCGTGGCGGCTACCGGTATCTTAGGGGTGTATACTACATCATAGAATACTTACTTGTATGTACATACAATACACTAACTACTTACCACCGTATATACGCATTTACGCATTACGGAGCAACAGCAATCAGAGTCAACAGCAAGCTGCTCCCCTATGGCATACTACCCTTGAGACATTACATAGGGGTTTGATGGTTAGTCGTACCAATTGGGTCTATCACTAACTGCCTAAGAGGACTGGATTACAATGGATGTAGTATCGGTGGCTTTGAGGGTTAAGGGGTGGTTCTACCACGCAGCCACTTAGCAGAACCCTGAGGTCGTGTTATAGAGTATTTAGCCCATCGATTGTTTTGTATGTAAATAACTGACACTTCCTACAATGGTAGGTGCAGTATGAGTCCTGTTGTAAAATAGGTATCAAATGATCTAAGCTGCTAGGCAAGAGCAAAGTAAGGTTCAATGACGGACCCCATGATGTGTAGATTGGATAGGTAGTAAAGATACGGTTTCGCTTGGTGACCGTAACGAATTGACGCCCCCTGACGTCCCATCTGTCAGCCAACTGCCCGGCTACACACCATTCGAACCTTCTGTAACGAACCTTACGCCCGGTTTGAGTGCCTTTTGGACATTGGCAGTAAACACGCGCCGCATAATCGTAGTAGCTAAGGTGAGCAGGGCACACGGGTCCGCTCAACTAATATTCGAGACGGATTCGAGAGGGGTTACTCAGGCGACAACCCGGAGTTCCTTTCAGCGAATCACTTGCTATAGAAGCTTGATATAATTAATAGGTACAAAAGGCAACATCCTATCGACCCAGGCCTCAGAACTCCCTAAAGCGCAGTCCGTCCATCCAACATGAAAGGTTAGTTAGCCCCCCCCCCCCCCCCCCTTTCCGTACACGGAACCCCCCACCGCATCCCCTCTCCCGTCCCCTCACATGACGATTGTTTGTTTGTTCCTTTCAGATTCCTGTTCCACGTGGCTGACGTTCTTCCCGCCGTCGTGCAGCTATACTGCAGCGTGTCCTGTCCGCGTCCGTCGCGGTGGAGAAGGAGGTGGTCTCGTCCATTGGCAAGGGCGTGCTGGTCTTCGCCGCCGTAGCCCCCGGGGACACGGAAAAGGAAGCGGACTCGCTCGCGGCCAAGGTGCTCAAGATGAAGCTCTGGGATGACGAGACCGGTGGAAGAGTATGGTTTGCAGAAACGGCCCATCAGTCACCCCCTCCCACCCCACCTCGCTGCTGAGGATGCGGTGGTTTACATTATCAGGTATGGCGGGGAGTTTGAGTTAACAGATTATCTGCGTTTCTATAGTGGAAGAAGAGCGTGACTGAGATCAGCGGCGAAGTCCTCTGTGGTAGGTCGTAATCGTCCGAATTCACCCCCCGCACCCCCCACCACCACCACACTCGTCGTAGGTGAGATTTTGTGAACTGATGGCCGGCCGCATCTTGTTAGTATCACAATTCACCCTCCTAGCTTCTACCAAGAAGGGCAACAAGCCTGACTTCCATGGGGCGATGGGCGGCGAGGAGGCCAGCAGGCTCTACCAATACTTCTTCGAGAAGGTCCAGACGGGCTACGCTGCGGAACGGGT
Source organism: Diatrype stigma (assembly GCA_022225965.2). Classification (NCBI taxonomy): domain Eukaryota; kingdom Fungi; phylum Ascomycota; class Sordariomycetes; order Xylariales; family Diatrypaceae; genus Diatrype; species Diatrype stigma. The sequence continues at coordinate 74,121 of JAKJXP020000077.1, forward strand.
CAAAAACGGCGTGTTCCAGGCGATGATGGAGGTCGCCTTAGTGAACGACGGTCCAGTATGCCTCGGAATCCATTATATTTTGCCTCTCGCGTTGGTCGATGTACTGACAAGGTTCTACAAGGTCACATTGGAACTCTCGGTAGGTGGCCAAAGGCCTGCCGCTGAGCCAGCCGCGAAGAAAAAGGCACCGGCCGAACCAACCGAGTGAAGGCTGCGATGTCTATGATGTTCACTACAGATTTGATGTTCCATAAGATAACCTATAGACTATAGACGACATGCTCGCGGTTGACGTATATAGAGGAATCGAGTTGATGTATGAAGGAGTGGTTGATTAGTCAAATGCTATGATTAAATGCTAAGTTCGTGGGAATAGAGAGTGGGTATCGTCATTATTAGCCTCCATGCTTAGGCGTGCAGCCCCAAGCTATGTGCAAGTTCAAAATCACAAGAAAACGCCCAGAGAACCCTGTCGAACCTCCTAGCCGGAATATACATCCCTCAAAGAGGCACAGGAAAAGGAAGGAAGGAAGGAAAGGTACAGAAAGAAAAGAAAAAAAATCAATACTCCAGAATGCCCTATTATGAACCGTTGTGCCGTCCTGGGTATTGTGCGAATGTCGAGTAAATGCCGTCCCACCAACTAGGTAGCGAAGAGCCAATTTGGGTATCAGGGGTCGTCGCTGTTCTTCTCCCGAAACTGTAATATCCGGTAGTTATGCCTCCATACCAAAATGAGCCCCCGAGATAAAATAACACCCTTAGTGCGTATAGTATGCATCGACGCGGCAAAGCTACTTCGTCGAGCGCTGGTTGACTTTGCGGCGGCGCCGCTTAGCGGCAATCTCAGGATCCCACGTCCCGCTGAAGAGGTCCTCGCACTCGTCCTCGTCCTCAGAATCGAAGGCGACAGCTTCTTCTTCTCCCCCTCCCCCGCCCTCCTCCGTCGCGGCCGCTAGCGCCGTGAGCGGGTCCTTCGTCCGGCGCGCCTCGACCTCCGCCAGTTCGGAGGGGGCGGCGGCGGCGACGTCCTCCCAGCTCCGGTGCGTGGCGCACCGCTGCGTCTCGAGGATGAACTTGCCGACCTTGTACTTCTGCGACTCCTCCTTGGCGTCGACGTACTTCCAGCCCACCTTGACGTGGCAGATGGCGCAGTGGATGTCGGCGACGACGTGCGACCCCGTCACCAGGAGCCGGGTCTCCTGCTTGCCGACCTTGATATTGACCAGGTCTCCTTTCGCCCCTCTTTCTCCTCCGCCGGCGCTGCGGGGGCCTTTTTGCTGGGACGGCGGGTAGGCCGGGGGCGGCGACACGAGGAAGGCCCGCCCGAACTGCCCGGTGAAGCCCTTGCTTACGATCTGCGAGCTGAAGGCGAAGTCGGTCGCGCACGTCGAGCAGCGGATCGTGTCGGGCTGCGTCTGCGTGAGCTTGGTGGTGATGTCCAGTGGCTCCACCGAGCTCCGTCGGCTGCCATTATCGTCCGTCGAGGCGGTTGCAGCCCCGGATGAGGAAGAGGGGAACAGTGACGGGGTGGCCGGGCTCTCGACCGGGCTCGACAGTGCCGAGCTGTTTGGGGTGCTGCTCAGAGACGGGACCGCATCGGCGTGGGGCGTTGGGCTGCTGCCGTAATAATAACCGGCCGTTGTTGTCGTCGTCGTCGAGCTCTGCCGTCGTCGCCTGCTACGAAACGGTATGGCGAAGGTGGGGAGCAGGTAGATTGGGAATTTCGGCGATGACGTCGCCGGCGCCGGCGCCGTGCTCGCGTTACCGCTGCTGCTGCTGCTGCCCCGAAGAGAGAACATGCTGGTGCAGTGTGCTGCTTATCGATGCTGTAGAACCACCTAGGAAACGTGCTCGAGGCACACGAGTGGATGTAATATGTTTATGTTCGTGATACAAGGCGCTCTTTGAAAGCCCCTGGGGTGTCTGAGGCGTCGAACGCGTTCCTACGTGCTGTGTATCTCTGGACAACCGACCCCACTACCCAGGTGTACACACATTACAGACAAAACACAGGTACCGGCGTATCAGATAGATGATGTACCATGGATTTATTAGAAAGATCGTCTCAAGACTTGTTTCACTGCCAACAACTGTTATATTCTTGTGATCGGGTTGTCCGGAACCGGCGGCTACATAAATCGGGGGAAGGGGGGAGGGGAGCTTGGGGAGTCAAGGTTCGAAGTCTAACTCGACTCATTGGGCATGGATGATCGAGAAAGCTGGTCCCGTGCACATCGCATCATGATGTTATATGGGAAAGTTTAAATGCGCCTTATTAGCTATTGAAGGTGCCCACACTGCCACACCACCTCTTATTATTAGAGCTTAAAGCTTCAGATATCAGATCCCGGCCTGCCGACCGAAACTCAGACAGAGGCGAGCCGGGTGACAGACAGGGGGATAGAGGAGGGGTAGGTACCCTGCATCGCTGGCATGTGGAAAGGGTTGGGTTGCAAATGGAGGGGCAGACCATAATGTATTATACCACAGACAGACGCACAGAGTAGAGTTCAATACGTACACATACCTGTAGGCATACATACCTACCTACTTAATCTATAGTACCCCCTTGGAAGAAGATCGATCAGCCACCTAGGGGTCTGAGGCTACTGGCGATAATAGCTGCCGTCTGTATCCGTATCTTGAATCCGAAATGACCAAGGTCATATCAACTACTGTAGAGAGTGCACTCGCACTGCTTCCCAAAGCCTAGTTATCCTGAGGATTTGTCAAGGCAACTCCCCGACCGGCCTGTGAGCAGTCGACACGATGGACAGTGCGTCCTTGGCGGGCGTAGAAAAATGCACAAGATCGACGTACATTTGGGGACGCCGTGGATTGGCCAATCCGTGCTCCGGGCATGCCGTGTAACGAATAGCCAGGACAAGTAGGTAACTACCTACCGAACGACACGATTCAAGAGTTCAAGAGGAAGAACGGCATCGGCCGGCCTTTCCGATGTAAACCGAAGGGGTCGGCTCATGATGTTAGGGACCTCCTCTTATGGAGCAGCCGGGAAGGAACGGGGGTCTGGTGTCTATCCAGCAGCAAGTATCGCCAAACGGTTTACCATGGAAACAATGGAAAAAGGCCTAACAAAGTGCCATAGCAATCCACGAGGAAATCGATGAACCAAAGGTTAAGACACTTTGCTACTCCGTGCTTAATGAACGGTGAGGGTTTGTCTAAAAGGCGGTGTCTCTTGTCTTTCTACATTGCCGAGTCTCCCGTGTCTTAGCTTGTAAGGCTTCTTTGCCTCTCAGACCGTTGAACAAGGTGCCTTATCCTAAGGAAAGGCTGCATACTGGCTGACTGGGTATACCTGGGTAGTTACCTCCGATGGACTGATGGGTTGAGTTCCTAGCCACCTCGGTATATTGCCTGAAATAAGCAAAAGAAGAACGGACAAACACCAGCCATCATTATCACCATTTTGATTATTGTACGATATATTATGTTCAATGCTAGGATATAGCGCCTTCCGGCTAGGTTAGAGGTAGTCTTATCGCACTTACATACAAGGTTTCGCCTAGACAAAGTACATACATAGACCCGTAGGAAATAGGGGACTGAAGCTTGCAAGGAACGATTCAAGAATGGAGACTTCGTAGTTACGACTACATAAACAATTACCACGTACGATAGGAAACAGGAGCCAGGTTGGCTTCGTATGAAATATATGAAATATATAAAATGGCATATCAGTATTCATGTAGATAGATATCGTATATTTACTTGCTTCTGCCTATATGAGTCAATCCTGTCATCCTTGACATGATCAATAGTTTGCGAAGAAATCTTTATCTTACAACCAACAAAGGCCATCCGAGAAAGGTATCCGACCAGGTGCTTCTATCATTGGCTACCAACCGGTAAGAGGTTACGCACGTGATAGTGTAGTGGCGCTAAAAGCATGTACTGTCCCATTTAGGGGCGATCTATGGATGTGGTGACTCCACTTCATTGGCGATTTCTAGAACTAAGGCGAACTAAGGCGAACTAACGCCGATTCCCCATTGAAAATGAATTATTCAGTACCTATTAGTAGGAGGTAACGGTGGCATGCGTGTACTTTGAATTATTCCCATTCACCACCTTCTTCGTCAATCCAAATCCAACCTTAACACCAGCCAACACTGCCTATCAGCCTGTCCGTCTCGGTCGCTATTCGACCACACACGTCCTAAGTCCCGTCCTAAGTCATCACCACGCATGAGTCAACTCAGAAACAGAAGCAGCAGCTCTTCATCCAATCCAGAAGCATATTGCCAGCGCACGCAACAATCAAATTTCGACTCGATATCTTAAAGATCGCATCGCCAATCTTCCGCAATTACCACCACCAACCACCCAATCAACCAACCCGAATCTTACAGAATCAGCAACCTGGATCCCATCAGTTAACAATGGCGCCAATGAAACACAGTAGTAATTCCAGTAATAGTAGTAGTTATGGCGAGGCTGTTTCCCGTCAGGCCAACGTCCTCGCCAGCTGCTACATCGTCGACCCTTCCGCCTCGCTGAAGGGTCTCCACTACTGCACTACCGGGGCTGCAGGTAAGACTCCTCCCCTATTTCCTTCAGTTCCCGGCATCTGTGTGTGACTAGAGCACGAACCGCAAGGAGAGAGGAAAGCTGACGTCTCCTCCGAACACAGGGGCCGAGTGGTATTCCTGAGGTCCCTATCTCAGGTTTACCATCCCCTCCGTCAAGTCCCCCCCTCGCGGCATTCACGTCCAACAACGAGCTGGCTCTGCAACCCAAATCCAGGAACCGCAGTGGCACCACCAGCTCGTCGATGAGCCGCACTAGCCAAAGTAGCCGCCGAGGGGGGGCAGCACTTCAGATCAGGGAAGAATGTGAGAGGTTCTTCTGCGAGTCCATGAAAACCGTATTCCAGGGTGAGTGGAATGCGGCGTGTAATGGCTCCGTCCTGACGGGTGTTAACAACGGCGCACTCACACCGCCAGACGATTACCCTACGCCGCCGTCTTCAGTGTCATCATCATCATTTTCATCATCAATCTCTTCTCCCAATTACTACTACGACAATATCCGCGCTACTACCGCCCCGGTGAACGTCGAAGGCTGGATGGAGTTTTGGGACTATGCCGGGCGCACGAGCTTCAGAGCCTTCGTCGCCGACGATGGCAAAGAAAAGTCGCTGTTCGCATTCTTTGACAGTGGTCTTCTCAACGATAGACGCGATCTCAAGCAAGCGTATGTGACTATTCGCCCCTTGAATTCTGCTCCCTCATTAATGACCTACAATACTAACTCTTTCCGATAGACTGATTGCATTGATCGAATTGGCCGAGGGTCCCTTCGAATGCTCGCACGTCGTACTCTGTCTGGATCGTGAAATCCCCGAAGAGGACGCTAAAGCATTGATGAAGAACCTTCAATGGGCGGGCTTCGAGCTGACAACACTGGACCACTGGGCAAAAGATGTTGACGTGACCAGCAGAAAATGGTTGTTCATGGGTATGGAGGTCTAGTCCCAGGGTTTCATTCTTTATGGGTGTCCGTGTTGCATGTCACATGTCATATGTCGCATGCATATAGCATTCACTTATGATCCGGGGAGTCCTAGGCTCGCATCGCATCGCTTCACTTCGCATTGTATTGTATTTCTCAAGCTTTCTTCTACTCGTTCAGCTTCAATGCGACCACGAATGGAGTCGGGGATATTGCTTTGGAACGTTGTTGCATTGCATTGCATTGAATTTTCTTTCTTTCTTTCTTCTTTTCCTTCCCCAACTTGTTCCTACAAGTCTGGCGTTGTGTTTACGGTGTCTATAGGTAGTTAGGTCATGACTTCTCAGCGCCTTTAAAAGGGGGCGCAGGACAAAAATGGCAATGATTATGATGATGCAAACCGATATCATATTTCTAAACTTTTGGTGCCTGTGATTTCTACATATCTGCTGCCGTCTACAAAAACGCCGTCCTCGAGATTGTCTGATGCTGCCGATTTAATTGGCGTACATATCTCCATCAACCCGTAGAAGTTGACCAACACCTACCTCCCTATTTAGTTGCCTGCCGACCTATATACATACCGGGATGCATCTACCTAATATATCCATGGGCCCCTATTATCCTACCTTATATAGATAATCTCCTTCTCTTCGTATTGCATGTACTCTTCCTCCCCCCCCCCCCCCCCGTCATACATCCTCCTCCACGACCCGCACCTCGTGGCCCCTGGCGGCGAGGTACTCCTTGACCTGGCCGACGGTGTACTCGCCGCGGTGGAAGATGCCGGCGCCGAGGGCGGCGTCGGCGGCGGCGGCGGCGGGCTCCAGCTCGAAGACGTCGGCGAAGTGGGCGGGGCACCCGGCGCCGCTGCTGGCGATGACGGGGATGCGCACGGCGGCCTTGACCTGCGCGACGAGCTCGAGGTCGAAACCGCCGCCGCGCCCGTCCCGGTCGATGCAGTTGAGCAGCAGCTCGCCCGCGCCCATGGCCTCGACCGCGCGCGCCAGCTCCACCACGTCCACCGTCGAGTCCTCCGACCCGCCGCGCTTCGTGCACATGAACCAGCAGTGCTGCTCGCCGGCGGGGCCGGCGTGCTTCGTCCTGATGGTGTGGTGCTTGTGCTCGGTGGTGCCCGTCTCGGCGCCGTCGCTGTCCGGCGACGCCACGTACACGCGCTTGGGGTCCAGGCTGATGACCACGGCCTGGCAGCCGTACTTGGCGGAGATCTGCTCGATGGCGGTGCGGCCCGACAGCCGGCGCCCGTTGGCGTAGTACTCGAGCGCGGCGTCGACGGCGTCGGACCCGATCGACACCTTGTCGGCGCCGGCCTCGAAGTACTTGTCGGCGATGGTGAGGGCCGGCACGACGCTCGACCCGTCCGTGGCCGTCGAGTCCCGGATCCCGCCGCCGATGGTCAGCGGCACGAAGACGCGCCGCGCCGCGCGCTTGATCATCTCCACCATCGGCTGGTCGCCCAGCGGGTTGACCCGGAACCCCTTGATATTCAGGAACGTCACCTCGTCCGCCCCCTGCTCGTAGTACCGCTGCGCCAGCTCCACCGGGTCGCCCAGGTTGCGTATGTTGCCGCCGCCGCCATCGCCGCTCTCTTCCCGGATGTCGTACCCCTTGCCCTTGGTCACGATCGGCTTGCCCTGCGCCTCGTCGGCCTGCACGTCGAGACACGCGATGATGCGCCGCGTCAGCCCGCCCGTCGGCGCCCCCGCCCCGCGCGCCGTCTGCCCCAGCGTCTTCTGGCCCTCGCCGCTGAGGAAGGACCGCAGCACCCGCAGGCCCGCGGCGCCGCTCTTCTCTGGGTGGAACTGGGTCGCCACGACGTTGCCGCGCGCGACGGCGCCCACGAACGTCTCCTCGCCGTAGACGCCGGTGGCGACAGTCCAGCCCTGGCCCTCCAGCTCGCCGGGGGTGTACGGGTACTTGTACGCGTGGACGTAGTAGTACTTGCTCTCGGGCCGGAGGTCGTAGAAGCTCTTGCTGCTCGTGTTGGCGCTGTTCCAGCCGATGTGCGGGACGGACTTGCGCGCGTCGTCGAAGCGCTCCAGCTTGCCCGGGATCAGGCCGAAGCCCAGCTGGCTCGGGTCCTCGGAGGAGCCGGCGAACAACGCCTGCATGCCCACGCAGATGCCCATGAACGGCTTTCCGGCCTCGATGTGCTTCAGCACGGCGGGCATGAACTCCTCCAGCTTTCCCAGGCAGTGCTTGAAGTGGCCGACGCCGGGCAGGATCAGCTTGTCGGCCTTGGCGATGTCGTCGGGGTTCTTTATCTTCTCAATGCTGTACCCGAGCTTCTCTATCGCGTTGACGAGGGACTGCCAGTTGCCGGCGTCATAGTCGAGGAGGTAGACCTTGGACATGGTGGGCTATATACGTCACACGGCTGTGACGGACGGTACTCTGCTTTCCAGAATCCTGAGATGGGGATAGGGGGGTTGTCTTGAGCTGAGTATATGGTGAACAGGATCAATACCATTTATAGGGGTAGTATTGAGTAGATTGACTTATAAAAAATATAAAAATTCCGAGATCGCTGGTGACTCAGTCGTAGTCGATGTATCCCAGACTCAGACTACCAGGTACCTAAGGTATGTAGGTATGTATGTAGGTATGTACACTTACCTATATGATTAGATAGAGGGGCATTGCCAATTTTCAGCGCAATGGAGGGGCAATTATCGTCAGTCGAACCCCTCCACACGCTAAATCAACTGACTAGTCTTACCGTTAGGTAACCCTCAGGGCATTTTGCCTCTCTAGACCGCTCCGATGCATGGCCGAATACAGCAAGCACCTGGACTTTAGGTGACCCTTGACTTTAAGCTTCGTAGCTTCCGACTCATCAATAAACTACGGGACCTAAACTACGTACTTACTCCATCACTACATTGTACCTAGGTAGACTATAGAAGAGCTGTACAATACTAAATACAATACACAGCATATCTCCGTTTTCAATTTGGACTTATCGTTTCTAGTCTGTGCCTTTTCCCTTCCTCTTCCCGCCTGTTCTCATATGAGGTTGCTGCTTGCTCAATGAAACAATTCGACCCCTTCGATCCTATCGTATCGGTTTTCCATCATCCCAATGGCTAGTACAATGGCTAGTGCACAGATAGGCGAGGAAGTCGCTGCTCAACGAGCCCGAGCCCGCCTAACTCCTGAAGACGAATCTGAATGGGAGTATGAATACTCCACTACAGAGACCGAGGTACTTATCCTCTCTGCATACATAATACGCCACCGACCCAGGAAGGCAATTCTCGGTCTTCCAAGCAACTAACCAAGCTATCTAGACATTCTATGTAACTCTGGATCTGTCCACAGCTGATTTCACAGCTCCTCATAAAAATGTCATCAGCAATACCCGGACGGACTACCATGGTAAACCTCTGACTGAAGCTGAGCGGGTGCGCCATAAATATTATGACAATGGTGCCACCGGTGGCGGTGCTGATGAGGAAGACGAGGATGAGCAAAGAACCCGGCAGCTGAATTCGCAGCTGAATTCGTCACGGCAAGCAAGAGAGAGTCCAGACCAGGACAGAGCGGAAGCCGATGACGGCGAGTCTTTCGAGAAGGTTCAAATCATGGAGCTTCACTCGCCCAATCCCGTCATATCATACAAAGGGCGGGTCTACCAAGGCCAATGGTCTCAAAACGTTGGCACTGAGCTGCTCATGACCCGTCACGATGATAATGACCCTTTGCCTGCCGTTCGCAGCCTGGATGACGGCGTCGATCTGCTTGCCGCCAGTTGCGCGCGTATTACCGTTACGCAGAAGGAACTCGAGCGCAAGGACCCCGAGAGCACTCAGGGGCACGACAAGCTTACCGCAGAAGAGCGTGAAGTTCTGACAAAGATGATCCCCAAGCCGGAAACCAAGCCGTCCATTGCCCGGACCAACCAGGCCAACTTCCTGGCGAGGCTGATCGCGCTCAAGAAGCGCAAGGGCGAGAAGGACGAGGTCCCAGTGCTCGTAAACGGCCATGTCAGAGATCTCTGGGTGAAGGGGTCTCATCGAGGCAGGGGACGCGGTGGTCGTCCCAAAGGTAGTGGGAGGAGGAGGAGAGGGATAGATGCTTTCCAGCAAGAGGGGGCTCCACATCACCGTTCGGCACCAGCGAGCATTGCTGAGTCGTCGAATTCCCTCCCAACTCCCAGACGTTGGGACGATCTCGGCAACGCCAACGTTGGCACACATGACGGGGGTGGCGGTGGTAGCAGTTCGGCCGAAGAAAACGCCATGGAAGTGGATGAGGGCTCGAATGAGTCAGGATTTTCAGACGACGAAGGGTCTATGGGGGAAGAGAACGGCCAAGAAGATGAAGATGGAAGCGGATCCGACGGGCAGTCAGATGATGAAGATAGCGACGGCGATGAGATGGACGTCGACGAAAGCTGATTTCTTGCTTCGTCATCCAAGTCTTTTATGACCAACTACTTCCCCACCCATCATGATGCATATTGCAGCTGCTGTAGCTGATTGAAAATCTTCGAGGAGCAACTAGCGGTCTACCAACATGATTGAGGTCAACCAAGGGCCTCAACCCTGTTACAAATACCCTAGCGGAATACGTGTAGCCCATGGGAGGTCTATGTATCCTGATTAATGTGGCAGTGTTGCCAGAATATGTCTTATATAATTCAGAGCTCGTATGGAGAATATCGTAGGTTTAGACAGACATTACATGCCCTTGATTTATTTTTACAGCTTGAACTCTGCAGTAGTAAATCACTTCATGTTCGTCATTCTCACATTGATATACCTATATGATTCGATAAAATATCAAGCAGAAGATCGACCCATGGCTGATGGAGCCGAGTGCGCGCGTCATACGCGGAATGAACGGACTTGTGCCGAATATTCCTTCGGAATTCGGACAAAGCTACTATGGCGAGTATATATTTCGATATTATATGGCGTCACTGTTATGAACAAGATGTATCCCATACAGTATTCCTTACAGGGCTGATTACCGTGGGGAGCCCCTTACACCCGCGAGGTTTGCAGTTTAGCTTTGTCCGGATTCTGAAGGCTTTTACGCTATATAAGTATGCATACAGGTCCTTCGGAACCTCGTTGCACATGAGCTTGCAGTAGGATGTGTTGGCCGTGTCCGCACTCGTAGCTGTGCCGCAACTCGCAGCTTTAGTGGTGATCCGTCGGCTGCATTCTCACGTACGTATTGGCTGACGACTTCCTTTCGAGGAGAAACTAGTATCATTGCATGATACTAAGCTTCTCCGTCCCTTGTAGTCGATCCATCCTATTACATATAAAAAGGGGGATGTCATACTATAGTAGGCCCCTAAGCGTTCCTTGTAGAGGGTTTACCTAAGTAAAAAGTAGCTTATAAGTAGCAAATCACGCGGTAGCTGAACTTCAACCACATAAAGTCTCTCACCATATCTCTTTTACCTAGCTAACACATACCCATCATGGCTACTCCGCATCCCCTTTCTGGCGCCGAGCTGTTCAGCGTGAAGGGCCGGGTGGCAGTTGGTAATGATCCCAACTTCCGAGTTCCAGTACTATATCACGTAGAGAAAAGCCGCTGACGATACGTCTAGTCACCGGAGCCTGGACCGGAATCGGACTGAGTAAGTTGACAGTTCAGTAGTCCACTCCTGTCTGGATCCAACAGACTGCTAACACGCAGCTTCTTGTGAAACAGTGATCGCCCAAGCCCTGGCGGCGAACGGCGCGAAGGTGTACATCACCGGCCGACGCCTCGAACTCCTGGAGAAGAGTGCTAAGATCCACGGCTCTCCGGAGAGACTGGGTAACAGCGGCGGTTCGATGGTCCCGCTCGTGATGGACGTCACGGACAAGGAGAGCATCAAGGCGGCCGTCGACGCGATCACAGCCAAGGAGTCGAAAGTTGACATGTCAGTTACCTACAAGATAATTGTCCACGCATCCATCAGAGCATACACTAGCTACGGTTCGATTTGGATCTCTGGCTAACCCACCTTCCAACAACAGTTTGGTCAACAACGCCGGAATTTACACTGTACCCCCTGGCGTTAAACCGGAAGATGGGCCCGAGAAGTATTCCGCGGGTCTGTTCTCCGAGAGCATCGAGGATATCTGGCAGAAGAGTAAGTCCCCCCACCTCCCCCAGCCCGTCTATGCGTACGTATCAAAAAGGTCACCCATCGACTAACACTTATCCTACACAAGTCTACCTGACAAACACTATCGGTGTCTACCTCGTCACTGCTGCCTTCATCCCTCTTCTGGCAAAGGCGTCGGCGGCGAACTCGAAAGGTGCTCTGGGAAATGTCATCAACGTCCTTTCCAAGGAGGCGCTGCTGAAACCGCAAGTCCAACCCCCCCTTCTTGAAATATATGGGTGTACACAACTAACCCTCCCTCACCGCGGCGCAGCTCTGCTTTCGGTCAATTCGCCTATGCTGTGAGTACCTAACCAGCTGGTCCCTCGTGGTGGTTATATGCACCCATGCTAAGTATCGTGTAGGCATCTAAAGCGGGCACGTTGCACCTAACGCGCCAGATGGCGTACGAGCTCTTCCAGGACGGACTCAACATCCGCGTGAATGCCATCGCCCCCGGTAACTACGGCCTGCTTTCATAGAGATCGATTCTACGTCATATGAGGAGAGGACTGCGAGAACTGACAGAAACTGCTCCCTGCTAGGCCCCACACCGACCGCCCTGACGAGCCAAGGCAACGTGGATGAGGAGAACCAGGGCATCGTCTCGGACGAGATTTTCGCGTACATCCAGAATGTCTGCGGGCTGACTACGAAGCGCTGGAACACGCCGCAGGAGATCTCGAGCGCAAGTCATCCCTTCTTGCTCTTGTCCCCCATACCCTGCACCCACACTCCGCTCAGGCTTGCGTTCTAACTTGGAGAAACATCGTGTGCAGGCCGTCCTAACTCTTGCTACCAACGGCCACATCGTCGGCCAAGTCATTCCCATCGATGGCGGGGAGCTAGTGAAGCACCCAGGAGTTCTATAGATGTGCGGGCATGCAATGCAAGCGACCCGTTGGTTCGTTAGGGGGGGGTTGATATCCTACCATCTTCTTGTCGCTCACGTGGTATTGCTGGCTTCGCTTAGCGAGCAGCGCCACGGCGTGACATCACCGACTGAATTCACGATGATCATTTGGTACCTGCGCGGTGAATGCCAAAGTGATTCCAAGCCAGTTTGGTATTATCCGACGCATTCCGCTTTCGCTTTCGCTTTCGGGCGACAGACACCGCTCAGGGGCTCTCTCATGTTGTCATGGATGAGCGTAGGACTTTGGAGAAGGGCTTTGTACGATGTCACGCAATACACAGCACTGGGAGTACAGTAGCCAATTCCAGCTTGCTTTGAAGATCGAGTCGTTGACCGCTAGATATCGAGGTGCCAGATTTGTTGACCGGGTAGTGATGCTGTTGCCGATTCTGAGTTGTATCAGGTTTTTTTGGGCTCTGTCGGTGTGACTTCCCATGTCATCATGGACGATGTAGAAGGCAGTGCATAGTGAAGATGATGGTAACCAAGGTTCGCGGCTAGAGAACAGAGCCGCATCTTGCCGCTGAGATCTTTGTTACGTCTGAGACTTTCATGACGCTCCTATAACGGCTGTCTCGTCGACCAACGGAAAGTTTGCAGCCCTAGCGAACGTAGCACCACCACTCAGCATCACAGCGTTCAGCCAATTGATATATAGGGCTCGTCTGTCGGATGCATTGCTGCCCAACCACCGGTCCGATCAGGCCCCTGGACACACTGGCTTTTATATGTAAGGAACTCGGATATCTGAAATTGTCTTCTCATTGTTGGCGATCATGTGGCTATGAGATGCGGTCTCACCGAAACTCTCTTTTTTTCTGACCCCCTTCATCTCCTTTTTGTCTTATTCCTAACCTATGACACCCCTCTTTGGGCTGAAAGATCTTGGTTCCTGACTCACAATTACCGCTGTCAAGGCGTCGGCAACGTTGACTTACATACTGGCTACAAGGGTCATGATGTCTGACATTCGGATAAATCGGACAGCTTATGCGACCCCTGGCTACGATTGGCAGAGAGAAGCAAGATGAAAACCAGGCTCGGTATAGGATCGTGGACGACAAGAGGTTAGGTGCCAATCTGAAGGCTGCCAGGTTGCGTCCCCCCCTACGACGTATGTAAGGCTGTCCAAGCTAACTACTTTATTTCTCAGCTGGGGTTTTGTTATCTTCCTAATCAGATCTCCAAATCCAAAAGCAAAGAGAGATCTCGGTGAGCGTCACGTCGGCGAATCATCATACAGGAAAAGCTTTAAGCTACCCCAATAATTTCGCTCCCCAAAACGGGCTTGAACGCGAACCATTTTTTGTTTTCCCTCCATGCCGCCTCACTTCCCTCTCCACGGCGGCCTCAACATTGGAGCAGGAGAGCGCCAGAAAAAACACCCCACCAGGATGAGGCCGAGAACCCGGATGCGCTTGATTTGGTACCACGGGGGATGAGGGAGAGACAAAGAGGGAAGCAGAAGGCCTGTAACCTGGCGCGCATCTCACAGCTCTTTCCCCCGGTTCCCCCATCGGGAAGCTCGAAGGCCGTGCCTACTGTACATAGGCAAACAGACAGCGTCGCATTGGCAATAAGGCGTTCTCCCAGGCGTCCCAGTCCACCTGACGCGAATGCAATGCCGTATATTGTGTATTGTCTCCGCACAAGGTACACAAGGGAGTGGAACCAAGCCTCGTCCAATACCGTTGCTGCAAGACATCGACATCGAGACCGTAAAAGAATCGAGGCGCCATCAAAGCACGTGGTGGCTGTACAATGCATACACTCGCACATACACACATGCGCGCGCACGCACGCACGCACGCACGCACACAGGTCCTATATGCATCAGCGCAGGCAGGCAGCAGCAGCAGCAGCAGCAGCGCCTTGGGGGTTTTGGCACCTGATGTTACACGACTGTGTACTTGGGTCTGTAAGGCCTTCTTTTTGAGTCATATCGCTTCTGGTAGCAATACCTATAGAAAGCAAAATGCGTGGGTGGGTGGAAGGTCAGCCTTCGGAAAACGTGGGAACCCTGGTAGATCGACCATGCGTAGATGACGACCTTGTAACTACGTAACCACTGTACATAGTCAGTAGTCAGTAACTAGTCACACACATATGTAATAAAAGTCACCATAAGCATCAGCATCAGCATCATGCCGCAGCCGAGCAGCAGGCCCAATCCCCGGATTCTCCTCTGTCTGTCACTCTCCGGGCCTCCTGCCGAGAAACGTCAGTCCCCACACATTAAGGCCTCAGCCCACCGACAAGACATTCTTGGCGAGCGTTTCTTATATAGATCCGTCTTGATTGGGTGCGCGGGGGGGACTAGGCTCCCGGCTCGGCACCTTATCAGGCTCGTTCCTCGTCAGCCCTGGGAAGAGGCAGGGGAGATCGATAAACCTCTCATGTGTAAGCAAAGTGACACTGCCGGGCTGAGTCCCTCTGCGTTCGCGTGCGCGTGTGGAGATCCCATTCTAGCTCTTCCTCTGCTTCGTTGGATCCCAAAGCAACGATAAGTTGCCATAGTAGGACAGGACCATCTCGTCTCATAGACGTAGATGTAGCTACTAGCTATGACCCGCAGCCTCACTCTCCTGCGAATGGCCTGTTCACCGAGAATGCACGTTGGCAATCCGATGTCGGGTACTTTTTTGCAGGCCCTTGGTGCAAAGCCTCTTCGCTTGGAGAGACCTGAGGCATGTGTCTTGGGTTCCCTCCTTAATTGATTGCACTATGTATCTACTTTCTACTACGATGGAGAGGGCGGAGAGATTGGCGTGGCTTTGTCCAGTCTTCGCCAATAGCCCAAGCCTAACACGATGCCCTTGAGCCTCAGTAGGACTACTGGGATGATAAGCCACCTGAGTAGAACATTCTCCGAGATCACTATCTAACTTCCGCTACTGACTTACTTCCCTAACGGATAAGCACCTTATACATGCTCCAATATCGTGGTTCCATAGCACGGCCCGCCTCCCTACTCCTCATTTGAGCCTCAAAGGAAAGGTTACTTCCGCCTCACATTGCCTGAAAGTGCTGCTTTGACCCATGACTAGTGCTGTCGGGCCTGCGATGTTTGGTTGATTCGTTTCAGACCCGACAGCTTCGTAAAGGGACGTGTACCCTTCCCTTGGCCCCGAATCCGGGCTGGTGTATAATACAACCATCCCCAGTGACATCTTGGACACAAACATCCTCACCTCACGCTGCTGTCTTACCACACTCCTTTGCAATCAACCTTTTGTCCTGAAGCAGCTTGCCTTTCTCGGCCTATCGCAACTACATCTTGAGAGAAGACTCCGTTTGCTACACACCTACACACGATCCCGGCGCCTGCCGTCTCGATCATTGTTGGACAAACAATCGACTGATCAGACAACTGACTCACGAAGACAGCAAGAGTCTAGCATCTATAACAGTGTGTATTTATCTAATTCCTCGGGGAGCTATCGGTTCAACAGCACGACAAAAATACCCGACAGAAAAGAAAGAAAAAAAGAAATATAGAAGCAAGACAGGGGCAAAGAATATCACCTAGAATCCAAATTTCTCATTGCATCTCTTCCATTGTTATCGTCAGCTCAATGGCATCAAACAGGGGATACTATTATCCCTCCTCATACTCGTCAGGTGCCTACGACAAACATCAGAGATCGCTTAGCCCCTACGCCGGCGCAGAAATGGGACGGGGCCCGTCCGACAGGGGCTATTCGTCAAGCCGGTGGAGCACCGCCGCCGTATCCCCGAGCGCCTCGAGCCCGGGCGGATACTCCCCAGAGTCTCCAGGGAGTGGGATCACGGACTCCCTGAGCGCCTTCAACTTCGACTCTAACAACGTACAGCTACTACAGCAGCAGCAGCAGCAGCAACAACAACAACAACCACCCTACAACGCACAGTACGCGGAACCTACAACTAGCACCTCCTATCGACTTCACCACACTCTTCAGTCACCTTCATCACCAGCACCAGTATCATCATACTCTACACAGGCGACTACTGGATCTGAGTCCCAGCAGCAGGGATACTCTTGGGTTCAGTACTACGACTTCATCGCCACTACTATAGAGCAAGGCCAGACGCCATACTGGCAACTTAAGGCGGGATATACACCAAGCAAAGACTACCCGGCCATCATGCCTGCGGAGGCTGATTCGACGTAAGCTACCTACATACCTCCCTATGTATCGATGAACTATCCACATCACATGCCCCACTTTCTACCCCTTTTTTCACTTCCCCCTTTTCTATGTCCAAAAAACTTCCCATAACCCCTATCTATTTCTTTGCCAACCTACCTACTTATCCAAACTGAAAACATCCCCCTCTGCTGCTCTCTATACATGCCCCCCCCTCTCCAGCACCGGCAGTTTTGAAAAATAAAATAATACTGAAAGAAACTAAAACAAATAAAATACAGGCCACGATCGACGGAGATCCTCCACCCCTGCCTCGCGCCCGGGTGCGACTCCAAGCCGTTCAAGCGCAAGGCGGACCTGGAGCGGCACTACCAGCAGGTGCACTGGGACTCGGCGACCAAGACGTCGTACCCGTGCGACTACCCGCGGTGCCCGCGCGCCACCGAGTACTTCTACCGCCGCGACCACTGCCGGGACCACTACCGCGAGTACCACAAGGAGGACCTGGTGCGGCGGAGCCCGGGAGGAGGAGGGGGCGGGGGCGGTTCGTCCTCGTCCCTGTCCCCGTGCCCGTCCCTGTCGTCGTCGTCGTCGTCCCGCGCTTCCTCGTCGTCGTCGTCGTCGTCCAGGAAGAGGGAGACGGCCGAGTGGTGGGCCGACCGCAACGTCTCCAAGAAGTGGTGGCGCTGCGCCAAGTGCCTCCGCCGCGTCGCCATCCAGCTTGACGGCTTCGAGTGCCGCGACTGCAAGGCCGTCTGCGAGACGGAGAGGCGCCGCTTCAGGGGCTACGCTTGATCGCTTTGTTGGTTGGTAATTACATTCGCTCGAACTGTTTGATGGGGCCGTCTTGGTCAGCCCGCCTAGTCAACGAGGCGCAGATGGATGGATAGCCACAACGATGGTTTGATGCATGTGCGATGCGCATATGCGCGCGCAGAGAGAAGGGGTGCCCTCATGTCCACGAGATTCTGTCAACCTCTCGAGGCTCGTGTTTCTCACGGGAATAGCTGGATGAGGAAAATCTGTTCGATGCTACTGCATCTAGCACAGCCCCTCCCCCCCCCTTTTATTGATACCTTTATTTTCTTCCTTTCTACCTTACGATCTCGGCATGATGAGGCTATGTATGACACGATGTATTCTTCTTTTTTGGTCAATCTTGGATGCTTACACTGCTGACAATGCTTACATCGATATTTCTCAATACTTCGTCTACTTCTTCTCTGTCGTTATGTTATTAGCACAATTGCCTTTCTTGTTATTCGCTTTCTCTATTCTTCTTATCTGGTTGATTTGAAATTTTCTAAATGTTCCCTTTCTCTACACTTCTCGTTGTCGTTTCATCTGCTTTCACCTGCATTTCAAATAGCACTAACATCGCGTGTTTATGGCGGTGGGAGTACGAAAGGGGGCGGCGCATTAGGGGGAGTTGATTGGCCCGCCGCTCCTGCAGCTGTCCTAGGGCATTTATTGGTCATCGACACACAAGTATGCCTTGGCATCCTTCAAGGTTGTTTTCTGATCCATCGAGGCTATGCTTGTCCTCATTTTCCTCCGGCGCGTGGGGTTGGTTGTCATTGGGTTTCATCGGATGTCGATGAAGGGTGGCGTAAGGCTAGAGTGGCATTCTGTCGTTCGTTTAACTGGAGCAGGCATCAATCGGATGGAGGCTATAGACAAAAAAGTGCGGGAAAAGAACCAATTCTTTAAGCTGGAGTGTAGGGCTGGACAGGCTTCCCGGAGGTCATCGGTTTCTTTTTCTCCTATTCAGTGTAACATGTTTAGACCTGGGACTTGGGCGAGCCTGGAAAGAGAAGGGGGTGGGGGTTACGTTATCAAAGCACAACTGGCTAGGCAGACTCTGGCTGCCCAGCCTACTTGCTGTGCATTCTACGAGAAGCTCCGCGGGGTGTACAGGGGGCTTTTACCTTCCAGGTCCCTTTAGGACCCATGGATACAAAGTCCTGAAGTCGATCTTACCTTTCCTCGCTTTGGCGAGGCTTTCTCACGCACTACCTTTTGGTCGAGTGGTATGCAAAATGCAAACAAAAAATGAGACAGGCTTTGTAAACGTTACACTTGCTCAAGTTCAAATTACTCTAGTTACATCAAAGGCACCTTATATATCATTTCATTACCACGGGTATTGGCTACTATGTGATAGATGTATCTTGACATAGGCTACATATAATTACATAATTTGCCACAGACGATGTCTCACAACCAGTGAAATCCAGTCTTGATTTTGATGAGCAAGGTAGACATCGATCGTAAGCAAATGCATTTACTTCAGCAATAGACCTTGAGTATGCCTTGCCCTATATCAACTCCTCGGATTTTCTGACTGATATGCATGCCTCCTAGTCTTATGACTCTTGATCCTCTGGCGTCTAAGTCGGAGGTTATATATAATGGTTAATGGTAATACTACTCGACTAAGATACACGTGATAACAATGCATATAGAAACTCACTTTACTTGGAGATCGACAGGTGTAGTTCCAGAGTCCAGGGGCGTTGCTGTATTCAATAAAGGCTATATGGGATCTGGATTAGCTGACCTTCGTGAAGCAATTATTTTATAAAGACCCTTGGGCATTATGTGTAGCCCCTTTAGCCTGACATGCAGCCCTGTGGCACGAAGCCACCCTTTGCCACCTTGGTGTCACACACCATCTCCTTATACTTTACTTCGAGAAAGGCGGATTAGTATCGTAGAAATGAAGTCGGTGAGTCACATTTAAGAAGGGTCCTGTCATTTTTTATATTCAAGGGCATGGATCATTGGAATCGCTGGATCCAAGCCCTGTCTCGTTCTACCATAGGGGATATGAGCAATGTTCGTAAACGCATATCTTGAATTGGATATATCATATAACAGTAGGAATGGTAGATATGGTAGAAGATACATCAGTCATCGTAAATTTCGTATCGTACACTAGGACGCCCCCTAAGCCGGAACCTGTTCAAACCCTTCCATATGATCAAGAGCCTTCCTGATCTTCCGCACATACATGGGGATACCACCGGAGTAGCAGACTGGCTCGTATACCTTGCCGGGGATAGAGCCACCCATGTAAGTCGACCGTGTAGTGGGGAAGAGGGACTTGTTGTTCAGCTCAAGCACGTGGTTCTTCCAGCTTTGGACGGCCTCGGGCTTCGGGTTGATATACTTGAGCCCCCTCGCCTGTACCTTGTCGATGCAGTCGGCAATCCAGCGACCTTGGACCTCGACCGTCGACGGCCCGTTGCTGAGAAGCGTGGGGCCATGGACACCGTAGATGTGGAACATGTTGGGGTAACCCCCGACTGTGGTTCCAAGGTACGTGCTTGCGCCGTTCACCCATTCCTCTTCCAGTTTGGTGTCGTTGATGCTCTTAAGGCCCAGCTGGGTCATGACTCCCGTCACGATATCCTATGTAGGTAGCAAAGGTTAGCACATTACGTAACCAGAATCTACAATGCGTAGAGATGAACTCACAAAGCCAGTTGCAACGGCAATCACGTCAAACTCGTGATGGGTTCCGTCCTCGAGGGTGATTCCGGTCTCGTTGAACTCTTTGATGGCGTTGTTCCTGATGTCAACGACATCCACGGTAGGCCTGTTGAACTGCTCGTAGTAATTGTACTCGAGGCAAGGACGCTTGACGCCGAAGAAGTGTGGCATATCCAGTGGGGCCAGGAGGTCCCGCGCTCTCGGGTCGCCGATGCGGTCGCGCGTCTTCTTCGCCCAGAACTTGTACGACTCCTTGTTCGCCTCCGCGTCGAAGAGGTTGTCCTTGTAGACGCCGACCCAGTATCGGAACCCGCCATCCTTCCAGACGCTTTCGTAGAACTTCTCGCGCTCTTCCGGCGTGTCGTCGAAGGTGTTCTTCTCGTACCAGTCGTAAAGGAACCCGGCGAAGTTCGTCTCGCGGTATTTGAACAGCTCGGGGTAGTACTTCTTGGACTCCTCCTGCTCCTTTACGGTCAAGTTCTTCTTCCGCATGGGAACAGCCAAGTTAGGCGTGCGCTGGAACACCTTCAGGTCTCCAGCCTCGGGGCCCCAGGCCTGCACGATTTGGACTCCCGAGGCGCCAGTGCCAATCACAGCACAGCGCTTCCCCTTGACATCGACAGGCTCCTCCGGCCAGAAAGAAGAGTGGTGGATCACGCCCTTGAATTTATCCATTCCCGGCCAGTCGGGAATATATCTTCTCGCCGCCTATCAGTTTGCATGGTTAGTTACCAGAAGAAATAGGCGCCAAGTTGCTTCGGATCTTCAGAAGCGAGGTAGTTGCAAGGTCATGAGCACAGAGGGATACTTACAAAACCAGTTCCAAGAATAAGGTACTTGGCCTTCGCTGTCCGACCGTCCGCGGTTTTCACAATCCAGCGACCTTCCTTGGTGTCGAACTGCCCCCCGACGACCACCGTGTTGAAGGCGGTGTCCTTCTTGATGCCCACAACCTTGTCAACGTGCTCAAAGTAATCTCGCAGGTTCTCATAGTTGGGGTAGTTGTTAGGCCAGTTCCAGGTCTTCCACACTTCGGGCCAGGACAGCTCGTACTCGGGGACCTCCGAGTCTACACCTGCGCCGGGGTAGTTGTTCCATCGCCAAGTGCCACCGAGGCCGTTTCCTGCCTCGTAGATCACGGTTTTGAGTCCACGATCCCGGAGAGTCTTGAGCATGAAGACCCCAGCTGATTGTGGTTGACGAGACTTGGTTAGAAACTGACATAAGGAGGGTTGTTGGCAGGATAATGTTCTACTTACCAAACCCAGCGCCCACCACGAGGGCATCAACCTCCAAGTCCTGAGCATACGGACCGGTGTTCTCCTTATGCTGGACCGAGTAATCGGTGAGTCCAGTGTTGAACTTCTTGGGGTGGTCGGGAACTGGCTCGCCCATGTTGGAAAGTGCCACTTCTCAGTCCGAATACAATACTTGGAGTTTGGAAAGGAATGCCAGGAAGACTTATGATGTTGTGTCGAGAGATGAATTGGTATGCAGTGAAATGAATTGGCCAAGTGAGAAGTGGTTTCTCGAGGCCGATTATCTGACCTATAAATAGGAGATAGATCGAGTAGAAACTGAGACACAAGGCTACTACTTGCTACATGACCATCTACCCGTCGTAATGACCACGTCAGACCACATACATCCCGCACATTACACGATCCCACGTGGACGAGATAGCGCTATCTAAGCTCCTAATCAGTGTTACAATGCATAAGTTGACCCAAAGCAGGACAAATGAGGTTCATCTAAGGATGATAGGGTGTCGGACGAATGGTGCTAGCAGCGAAGCTCTCCGCAGCCCTGAACTCGTCCGCTTCCGCTCATAGGCTGGAGCAGATCTAATAGTCGAGAAGCTTTGTGTGACAGATGTGTCTTCCGCATACTGGAACAGTGGAGGCAAGATAACCATGTCGTGACAGATTTGGAGATAGGCGATGCTAACGCGATTTTAATATCCCCATGGGGAAGACTTGGGGACAAAAGGCTAATGTTGGACATTGTATGCCACACATGTAGCCAGTAAGCCACCTATCACCGTCGGCGTGCGGATCCGCGCTGCCGGGTGACGAATCAGGCGGCCGCAATGCGGGTCCGCGCGGGGTGGGGTGTCGGGGTCGGCCCCGTACTAGGACCGGAGCCGCAGTGCGGTTCCGCAAACCCAGACTTTCAGCTGCCGGTATATGAGGGGTAGGGGTCAGGGGGTGGCAAGTGGGGTGCGGCTGCGGCTGCGGCTGCGGGTGCATGGGCAGATGCTAACCAACACCATTTACGACGCTGCGGCTCAGATCCTGATTGGGGCCAGGAGGGGCAATTATCATCATTGAGACATGCCTGTTGTTCTTGGTCAACGTTGCGAACCCATATTTCTAGCATTGTCAGATAGCTAAACTATAATAACACAAGATGCCCCCCTCGTCCCGGATCCCAACTATATCATCCCAGGTATCACAGTCATTGATCACATCTCAGCAACATGCCCCTTCCTGCAGAAACCGTCGCCAAGCTTCGCGGCATTGTTGACGCATCATGTGCAGACGTGAAGACGGGCATCCCAGGCACCACCGTGGTGGTCGTCGACAAGAATGGGAACGATTTGTTCGCCCACTCGGCTGGTAAGCGAGGTGTTGCTTCGAGCGAGCCTATGTCGCTGGACAACATCTTCTGGGTTGCGTCGAGCACCAAGATGATCGTAGGCATTGCTTGCATGCAGCTCGTCGAGAAAGGCGCCTTGAAGCTCGACGATGGCGAGCATCTTGAAACACTCTTGCCGGAGCTCAAGACCGTCCAAGTCCTACGCCCAGACGGGACTCTCGAGAAGAAAAACAAGGCAATCACTTTGAGAATGCTTCTGACTCACACATCTGGCTTCGGCTATACCTTCTTCAACGAGAGGCTCCGGGACTGGTCCTTGCCCGCTGGCGTGGACGAGTTCTCAGGTCGATTCGAAGACATAGCGAAGATGCCGTTGCTGTTCCAGCCTGGCGAGGGTTGGCAGTATGGTGTAAGTATATCCTCATATAGTGGTAGATCCCATGGCCCTCGTCTACTTGTGTAAGCTTGAAGCTGTTGATGTTCATGGTACTGATCGTGACCTACACAGGTCGGCATTGACTGGGCTGGCCTCGCTGTGGAACGAGTTTCCGGCTTGAGTCTCAATGATTATCTACAGAAGCACATCCTTCAGCCTCTTGGGCTGGTCAACATGTCGATGCTTCCAAGCCCAGAATTGAGGGCCAAGATCGCTTACATGCATGCGAGAGACAAGGATGGCACCCTGCGACATAGGGACCACCTTCTTCGCATCCCGTTGGTCGTCGATCATAACAACAAGGCAGAGATAGCATCCCTATTCAACAGTGGTGGCGCCGGCATGTATGCGAAGCCCCAGGAATACTGCAGTGAGTGAATCCACAATATGACTACGTTCGGCAAAGATTGGAGACGGTGTGGACTGACGGCTTATCACTCCCTCTTCTGCCCTATCAGAGATACTCGCCGTGCTGCTCAACAACGGGGCGTGCCCACGCACTGGAGCCCAACTGCTCCGCAAAGAAACGGTGGACGAGATGTTCAAGAACCAGATACCGGAATTCCCCAACTTCGGCCGCCAGCACCTGGCTGATGCGAAACCCGACCTGACCAACCCGGTTCCGGATCTGTATCCCGTGCCCGGCAGCCCCCCGCAGGGCTGGGGGTTGACGTTTATGCTGAGCAATGGAGGTGCGACGGGCCGCTCGACGGGCGCTGGGTTCTGGGCAGGCCTGGCGAATTGTTGGTGGTGGTGTGACCGCGAGAACGGTGTAGCTGGCTTGATCTGCACCCAAATCCTGCCGTTTGCAGATCCCAAGGTCGTGGGCATGTGGGTCGAGGTTGAGGCCGAAGTGTATAAGGCATTGGGCCAGAGCAAAGGTTGAGCGTTGACACCGCGGCCAAGACTACCAGGGTTGGGAGCGTGTGTGCTGGCACCTTCTCGGTGTTCCTAGCCTCTGTTTTCCTTCTTCTCTCTTGTTTACTGGTATGGAGAGGCGCTGGCAGGGTCCATGCTCAGGCAATAATGGCTACGTTATACCTACGTAGTGGGTAGGGATATGACTTTACTGGAGTCGCAGGAGCTGAAACACCCTCTTGCCTCTGATAACAACAAATGTACCAATACTTACGTTGATTGATTTCCGTCAAAGGCGGGAGCCTAACTCTTCTTGTTTAGTTCGACCATGTCAATGGTAAAACGCTCCGACGCTCTAACGCTCTCACGCTCTAGCCCTCTAGCTAGTATTTATATCGAGATCATATAACAGACGGAATGTCTGGTGTCGTTCCGCCCGTACTTTATAATGTGGGATATGAGGGCATGTTAAAAGATCTACCTGGCAGCCCCCGGTATTTTCTTCGGCAGTGCCTGCACCCCCTCCCTTTCATCACCGATTGTGGGTAGTTCGGCAGCGTCACTCCAATGCCGGAATCTATTTTCGTCATCAGCTCCTTCTCGATGAGGGAGGTATCGCCCCGTCTCCACTGCGAAGTTGTTGGTTTTTCAAGGGCTTGCTATGCTGTTGCAAGGGTTTCCTATGCTGTTGGGCGCAGTCCCGTATGGTATTGGTCAGCCAGTGCATTCAATAGTCTATATACCCCCTTTTCCCCTCATGAAGCTAATTTAGTCGCGTCTCTAGTATATTTCACTAGTCGTTGATTCTCCATTTTCCCCATAGGCGGGAGGGGCGGGGGCCTGGGGTAACGGAGTATAGGAGTCGGTGCGTCGAGATGGTCTAGAGAATCCTGAGTCAGTTTGTAGCAGGCTGTCCTGGTTGAGGTTCTGGCCAAACTACAAGTCCTCTTGCCTACTCTTCGAAGTTGTTGATAACATCATCCGATACTCAGACCAGAATCATCACCGAGTTACCTAGTCAGGGCCTAACGCGACAATGAGGCGCCAAAACCACTCTTGCGACCAATGTAGAAAGGCTAAAAGGGCCTGTGACGCGCCGCAACTAACGAATGCCCGCCATTCTTCCACACAACAATCTCAGCATGCCGTAAAGGACTCTAGCAGTGGTGCCTCGCTGCATAGCGAGAGTACAGGTCAGTCACTCCAGTCAGAGTGTCATGTCATGATCGAGAGTCCTGGAGTGATCGAATGATGGGCTGACTGCGCCAAGGCCAGGAAGAGAGAGCCAGGCCATGTTCATATTGCCTGAAAACCAAGAAGCATTGCACACGGTACTGGGCTCGGTCACAGCTCCGGGCTAGCGGCTGTAGCTCCCACGCTCGCGAGGATGCGCGACCAAGCAGGCGGCATCGAATGGAACATCGAGCCATGTCTCAGACAGACGCTGCCGGCTATCACGCAGCTGGTCTGTTCAACTTCGCGGAACCGTCGTCGCACTGTCAGGACGTCTTCTACTGGGATCCGATAGCGTCAAGTCTCGCGACGATTTCACCTCAACCGAGCGATTCACAAGGTTCTATGCCATTGACCGGCGGATCCTCCAACCGCACTTCCTCGCAAGTCGGTTTACAGGACCTTCTCGACCATTCTTACGGGGACGCTGAAAGCTCATCTACGGGGCCTGGTAGTATATTCACTGCTTTGACAGACAGTGACCTGCAAAGCAACAGCCTTGAGCAATCGGATAGTTCGGTTTCAGCTTTCTTCCAGGATCATGCAAACGCCGACGACTTCGTTGGCTCTTCCCATCATGGGCCGGGTTCTCTTTATGCGGCCTCTCACGTTTCAGGGCCGCTGCAGCCCACCGTGAACCAATCACACCATTTATACAATCCACTCTCCTCTGCCTCGGCCGAGCACACTATGATGTTCCGGACGAACAACGGCTTTATATCACAGAATCTGTTGCGCGTGTACCATGACGTCCTCGAACATAACCTATCCTGTTGGGTATCAGAGGTTTCGTGCCCCTACAAGATGTCTGCCCGCAACAGAGCTGGCTCGCTTGCACCGGCTCTTTCTTCCCAACGTTCCAACCAGTCGCGCGGGGGTGGCTTAATGCAGGAAGAGTTGGGGGCAGTCTGGTCTAATCGAATCTACTACCGTGTCATCAAGCTCGACCGCGTAGCCCAAGCAAGCAATATGATCCGACTTACTCGTTCAGAGGACCAAGCTGCCATGAAGGCACTTCATCTAGTCATCATGGCCTTTGCATCTCAGTGGGCTCACCAAAGCCAACGCGAACGAGAGAAATACCCCTCCGCCTCGGTTTCGGGGGGTCAGGGCTTTGACTATCCTGATGGCTTGGCCGAAGAGTTTGACCGCCTCATTCAGCGCTCGTTCTGGGAACAAGCCCGGAGAGCACTCGAGCACTGTTCTGGACTGGAATGCTACCGCGTGGTATGTGCCGAGTTGATCTTTGGTCTCATACAGAAACCTTGGGACAGAGACGACCCCATTTTAGACGTGAACAGCAGCATCCCAATGGGTTACGAACATGGAGTGCCTGGCACGACTATACCACTTATGGCTCAAGTTCATAACATTATATCTAAGGACGGCCCCCCTATATTTATGGAGAGGGCCGCTCGCAAGGCTCATGCCTTGAAATTCCAGTTTGATGCCGTTGAGGCTGGCCTGGTCAAAGCAAACAAAACCCAGGGTGGCCCGAACAACCCGGCAGCAACCATCAGCGCTAGGGACAGAGAAACGGCAGGCTTCGTGTATTGGCTTGCGGTTATGTTCGACACTATCTCGGCGTCGATACACCAACGGCCAGTAGTGGTCACCGATGAGGACTCGCAGCATGATGCGGCGGACGAGGTTGTTCCCGCTAGGACCGAGTGTGGCGAAAGCAACGATGTCATACACGCGCGGCGGTGGTCGATCAATCACTTCATTCAGGATAATCTCGATGGCCCGGGACAAATATTACGTTGGCCTTGTTCCTATGAAGAAGCTGCCCGTGCAGTCACTAGGTCGGGGCCAGTCAAGATCTTGCTCTATCGGCATGTCTCCTATCTGCAGGACGCGATCAGAAGAAGGCAACGTGGCGAGCCAATCGAATATATCATCCGCAACGCAGTTCTAGTATACTGCTATTGGAATGTAACGCATGGGGTATTTTTCAGGGATCTGATCGAGACTTACGACACCGTCCCCCCGCGCATCCAGAGCTGGTTCTTCTGTATTCATGCGCATTGGCACCTTGCTGCGCTGATACTTGCTGATCTCATCGAGTCTGTCGACACCAACGAGTTAGGCGATGCTCAGGGAAGACAAGAGCGTCTCAGCTCGAGTATAGTCTATACCATCAGAAGGTCAAGCGCTAGGGAGCTCTCCGACCTTGCGAGGATAACGACCCCTTCTGACTGGGCAGACGCGTCGAGTCCGCCGCAGCTACCAGATTTCCATTCCGCTGTCAACCAAGGCGCCATCTTGACAGAACCTTGGACTATAATCCTCATCCGAGCATTCAGCAAGGCTTTCATCTGGAACCTCGGTGAAGCGGAGCTATGGCAACGCTACCGCGCTTCGACCGGCCACGGACGCCACGATGGTCAGGAGAATATCAACCAGTGCGCAGACTGCGTGAAAGCCCTCTGGTATCTGGGGAAGAAATCGGACATGGCACGGAATGTTGCAGTGACTCTCTCAAGGGCCCTGGCAGTCCACAGGGCGCAAAATACTTGACATAATACCACGAGTTTCACAGCTAAGTTGTATTATAACCACTCCCTCACGTGCCATGACTTCGGTGTGCGGTTAACATAATGGGTATAACATAGATAGCCCATAACCCCGCTCAGCGCCGTCAGTGGTTGTTGCCTCTTGACGAGACGTGAAGTTAATACTCGCTGTAATTCACGTCATGTGCCCATTTTCGAAATTCGATATGGCAATCTTCAGGGTTTGTATATGGTAACTCGCATTGTAATGAGGATTGCCGTGGTTTCACGGGATAGCTTGATATATAGTAATATAATGACAGCGTTGGATTTAGTTTCATCATAGCGACAACCAATATAACACGTGGGTATAGAAACATAGAAAATCACCTCCCTTAAGCAACCAACCAACTACATGACAAACAGGCAACATCGGATAGTTGAGCAATGATACCTCGTATGTTAGGTTCTACCTAAACGACCATATCGAGAATCACTAAAGGCAATCTGGGTCCCTTTGCGATAAACAAAATGTATGCAGTACATTGCTAATGATGATGTGCCCACTGTCATCTATATCGCAATGCATGTCTAGGCCTCGCTTCGCAGTGGATTCAAATGATGATTACCATACTAGATAACATATATATATATATATATATATATATATAGTCCTCGTAAAATAGACCAGCATCAAAACTTCCGTCGTAGTTTCCAGGTGCTGCTCACTTCGTCAATGCCGGTGAGAGGACCCCTATGTTACTTCGTCGTCTGTTCCATGCATTCCCCCAGTTCGGCGGTCGAGTCTACAGCCTATCAAACTAATCTTGTCATTGAATAAGAACGTACACGGTCACTACAACAACCGTGTTGAGCCTAGCAACCTCAAACGCCCTACTGATGAATTCCACCTACACATACAAAGTGAATGGCAGCCCAAGGCAGCCATTTCCACAATATGGTGGTTTTTCTATCGACCATGTACGTATTGAATTAACTTTGCTTGTACACATGTACAATGACTTGCTGGAGTTTCAACTTACCTACCACTATTTGATTCTTCAACTTCATCAGAACGGAACGCGACACAACAAGATCCCACACGTTGTTCATTTTCCATCATCTCCAAGGAGTTATTTCAATACACTGCACTTCCACAACTGCATCGTGAACTGTAAGTCCTAGATCTTATTGATTGCCATCATCTCCAGTGCTTTCTTATTTCTACCTGTCTATACAACCCAGTACTCAATCTCTCAGTATCGAATTCGTGGAGTTTTTCCACTGCTTTCTTCCCTTTCCTTGCCGTCCACTAATTACTTGTAAGTGATCTTTCTAGACACCGACGAACCCCACGCGATCAACTACACAATGGAGCCAGCACAATTACGCCCTGAGATCCGAGGTCTTCTCGATCTACCCATCGACCTTTTCCTTAAGGTCCTCGAGTACCTCACGACCGCAGAGCTATATTCTGCTCTCCAGCCTCTCCTGGCCCATCGAGGCTTGGCCGGCATCGTCAAGGTCTGCCTGGCTTACCGAAACGCCAAGAGCGGCGGCTCCGCCCTGCATCGGGCGTGTCTGAGTGGGGACTCCTTCGTCCTGAAGAAGCTGGTCGACGATTTCGGCATCACGGTGGAAGTCCCCCGCAGGCTCACCTTCGGCGTCGTCCCGAAGCTCCGCTACCAGACGCCGCTGGTGCACGCCATCGCCGGAGGCCACGTCGAGATCGTCAAGTTCCTCGTGGCCCGGGGCGCCAACGTCAACGCCGCACCGCTCAAGGACGGTAACAGCATTACTGGCCGTACCGACGGCTGGTACCCCATCCACTGGGCCGTGGGCTGCTCGACCAGCGCTGGCGACCCGGAGGGCGTGACCGCCGCTGCGCGGAAGGGGAAGGAGATCATCTCTTTCCTCCTGGACCAGGGCGCTGTAGCGGATCAGAAGAGCCGAACTTTCAGCACCCATGCTATCGCGGTCACTCCGCTCGACGTTGCGGAGAAGCAGGGGGCAAGCAAGGAGGTCATCGAGCTCCTCGTGGAGAGGTGCGACCAGTCGGGAGTGGAACGCGTAAGTCATCCTTCGAATATAATTCATACAAGCCCAGCGGCAAACTTATGGGACTATGGACACTAACGACGTGCTTCTGTAAGAAATTCGAGGGATTGTCCCTGGACAAGTAGCTGAAGGAGACCAGGAAGATGCCAAGGGGGGAATGGGGACCTAGATCCAGGACGCCAATAGACCATGGATTGCGACGGTGACCCAACTCATCAAGCAATGCCGTCGATTACTGGCTCCAACATGGCTTGTTTTACCTATATGTATTTGGTATGGCGGAAAGTTCACTGTATCAATATACTGTTAACGAGATCAACCTCGTGTACATCAACTCGTTGACAGCCCATGTATCAATCCCACAAATCCGGACGTTCCGTTAATTGACATTAATCAACTTAACCATGAGCCTTTCTGGGTTCAATCGGGTTTATTTCCGGCCTGAGGATTGATAGTAATAGACCAAAATAAGCTTTGTCATTCATGATCGTGTGGCGCATCCCAGTTAACAGCGCACCCCGAGTGCCATTACAAACCGGATAGTTGGAAGCCAGTTTGTCTTTTTATAGAACGTCAAGTAACCCCTTTAGCCGACCAGATTCTACATCAAGCCGGAAAGAATTAGGTTCACTTGGAGTTATCATCTTGGGCTTCAAATCTTCACGGCTTGTTTCTCTCTTGGTATCGTTTATCGACATAAAGGTGACATGTGCTGTGTTCGGAGTCGTAGAATAGTTGCTAGGTAAGGGTAAGGGAAGGAATAATTATCCTCGAGCCTATATAAGCTATAAAAGAAGGAATTGGCTCTTATATAGCCGTAGCAACCCCTCGCTAGTGTATATGTAACATCCTATGGATCCCTATGACCCCCTAGTAGATTAGCCCCTGACAAAGGAACATTATGACTAATCCATCGAAAATACAGGTTACGAAATAAGACACAGAATCATAGCCAAGGGAACCATATCACACCAAATGCACCTGCACATCTTTCTCTAAGATTTCAATAATCATCCTTGTATCCGCACCTGTCAAGACAGCCTGTCCAACCTTCACCGTCCTTAGCGCAGCAACGACAGCATACAGCACCTCCGCCTCGCTCAAATCCTCACTTGTCAACCACGCAATAACGGCGGATCCGAGCCTCTCATACAGATCTTCTCTTTCGCTTTCGCTCGTTAGATCAGCGTCGAACAATCGCCATTTGAAATGGTCCATCAGCTCCTGGACAAGCGCCGGGGTCCGCATAATGAGCTGTCCGCGACCCTTCCGGATCTCGGCCATGCGTCCGACAAGCGATAACCAGGCATCCAGGCGCATGAGCTCGACGAGGTGGCCCTCGCTGGCGCCTTGCGACTTTTCGACTGCGCCGTTGACCTGGTGCTGGTAAGGCCCAAGAAGGTCGACAGCGGGTATCGGCAAATGAAACGCCTTGTGAGAGATGGTTGCATAGGTGCCGGTGCACACGATGCCGCCGTTGCTGCGGAAGGCGTAGGCGGGGTAGGTGCGGGTACCCCTTTTCATGTCGTCGATGGTGTCACTGAGGACGGAGACGGAGTAAGGAGTGTCATATTCCAGATATTGGATACCATCGGTATCACCCATTCTCTGGCTCAGAGCCTCGATAAAGACGGCAACAGCCGCGATACACGTCTGCGGGGTTAGACCGCTGATTGAGCGCCAGGGGGTGGCCCAGAACCCGGGAATAATATCAGTCTGCGAGAGCCAGAACCAGCTCATGTTGCCTGGCCGGGCAGACGCGAACAGGGACACTTCTTTGTCCCTGAATTTCAATGGGTTCAATGTATCCTGATTGGCACCAAGAGCTCGCTCCTCGGCCACCCTTCTGTCTTCAGATTCGTCCCTAAAAACGAGTACAGATGCTGGTGTACCAGGAACAGATGAGGAATTGGCACGGATGCCTGATGGATGATCTGCTTTTCCATCCGAAGAAGCCTTGGAACTTTCTCCGTCGAGCTGGACTGACGCCGGCAGACATGAGTCGCTTCGGGCAGAATTGTTGGTCCACTCGTATTGGTCCTCCTCTTCGCGCATACGCTGCTCATCTTCGTGCGTAAACAGCTCCTCATCGTGTGTAAACAGCTCCTCTTCGTGAATAGACTGCTCCTCTTCATGCGTAGACTGTCCCTCTCCGTGCGTAGACTGAGGGATGTAAATTTTTGTAGATTCCCTCGTTGCATCATGGGATTCCTTCGACCCTCGTGCCACCGGAGCTATAGCCGTAGAGTCGTTATCTGGCCGTATATGCCCAGACTCCATACGCTTTGTTTCACGTAGGACTTTTGTATGACGCCACAGCAGATCCTGCTCAGGTTTAGTAACCCAGCGGTGTATGATGACGTACCTGGGGTCCTAATGATGCTCGTTAGACACAATTCCAGAAAATAAATTCAGTGTGGAGGGCAACCCTACGTCTTTATCCAGTTCGTAATCATGTCCAAATACATCCAAAGTCTCCAGCGATAAATCCTTCCGCGACATCCTGGTGTAAAAAGGCTGACCCTTCCCCACCGGACTATTTTGTAGTTCCCAGCTGAAAACCGGTGGCCTAAAATCGGGCTGCGCATCCTCTACCATGAGGTCAGTCGGACCACGTCGCCTGTGTGAGCCCCAAGTGTTGGTTTTTAGCAGCGGGATCGCATCTCTGGTAACAAGCCTCCAGGCGCCATCTTGCTGCATTCTCCCGAGCGGGGTGTCTGATGCTCCCAGTTCGCCTCTACCTCCCGATCTTGATGAGCCTTCCGCCGCAGCAACAGCTGTAGGCTTATCATTTTCCTCGTCGTGGCGTGATGCAGGAGGCTTATTGATTCTGGCCCGTGTAGCTTCCACCCATCGTCTGCGACGCCAGTTGTACTGCCGTCGCGAGACGATACAGTTCCCCATGACTCTCCAAAGCCAGTCCTTGGAGATGTTCCCTGTAGAGCGGATACCTAATCGCCCGCTCGTGTCTCGTGGCGTGAAGTGAATCATGGGACCTAGGACGGGGTGTTGGGCACTCGTAATGGTTCCCGCAGCGCCTTGCATGGAAACGGATCCCCGGTCGAAGGAGGCGGTCGTGCATTCCATCCCGACCATCAGTCCCATCACAATGGCGTCTCGAAGCGACATCTGCATGGGCACGGTCGGTATATCGGTAGGACACCGGTCTGCGTCGCCTTCTACGAACGAATACCTGATCGAAGCGTGGCAGGAGAAGTACACCGTCTTACAGAACGCTGCCCACGATGCTATACCCACCTCGCCGGCTTCCCGAGGGCCGCTGCTCTTCTTTATCAACCGGGACAGGTTTCTGAAGCCGGCCATCAATCGCCCCGTCTCACAATTTGCACTGGGATCCGGCAGGCCCCCCACATGTTCCGGCAGCGCCATCCGCATCTCCGAAAACGACTGGGCCGCAGATGACGGCCACAGGTCCGGCGGCAGGCCGATCTGTGGGACTCGGTACATGACGCGGAATCGGAACTGTGACATCTTCCATATGCGGCGCCCCTGCCCCGGCAGGCCGCCAAACACCACACTGTCGCAGAGACGGATAAGCTGTCCCGTAATGAAATACTGCTGTAGTGCCTGTGCTAGTGCAATGAACATCGCCGCGACGGCGATGCCGAGAGCCGCCCAGGCGGCTTTGGACTCGCTTTCCATTCGAGGCGTAGGTTTTGTTCTATAGCAACTTTCTTTTCCTCTACCTTTCTTCAAATGTTGACTCGACTAACGAAAAGGCTGAGTTGAGATAGTAGCGGTGCTGCAAAACCTGAACTGAAGCTAAGTAAACTGCGACTGAAATACGTGCAATGAGGGGGAAGTCCGAAGAATGGTGTAACTGTAGAGAATGTAACCCACCTCCTCTGATCTGACAGAATAAATCCTGCAAGCAAGTACGTCAGGCATAGGTAAACTGGCCTCCAGCCTTGTTTTCGAATCCATGCGGCGGGTTCCCAAAGGCAAACAGTCTACACACAATTTGAGCATCCTACCCCTATTCTCTCTTCATGAAGACAACATTACACTGCAACGTATATTTGTACTATAAATGGAAAGGCATATAACCATTCTTCATCTTATCTCTTGGATCTGTAAATGACCAGAAAAAAAGAAAAGAAAAGAAAAAGGGGGAAAGGGCCGGGGGAGGAGGCGTAGAGTCGGTCGAGCTGGGAGAAGAA
>JAKJXP020000077.1:108147-137960 GCA_022225965.2 Diatrype stigma
CCCCCCCCCCCCCCCCCCCCCCCCCCCCCCCCCCCCCCCCCCCCCCCCCCCCCCCCCCCCCCCCCCCCCCCCCCCCCCCCCCCCCCCCCCCCCCCCCCCCCCCCCCCCCCCATGGATAGTGATTTCACGGCGACCTGGCAAGGAAGAACCTGTCCGAGTTGGCAGCGGATAACACCGAGTCACCACAATTTAACGAGGATGAGCGTTAAGAAGTTGCATCATTGACTTTCGAGACATATATACCTAGGTATAGCGACTCATTCGCCCCCCAACACCTCCCTCGCGACATCCCGCACGAGCTCCAGCTTCGCCCACATCAGCTCCTCCGTCATGCCCTTGCCGCCCGCAATGCTGCTGCTGCTGAACCCGCACTGGGGGCTCAAAGCAAGACAGTCGAGGGCCTCGTCCAGGCCCACGCCCTGGGCCTCTGCCACGACGCGTGCCGCGGCCGCGATCTTCGCCTTGAGGTCCGCCCTGTCCTCGAGGGCGGCGGTCTTGGTCGAGACGAGGCCGAGGACGACGTTCTTGCCGCGCGGCAGGAAGCGCAGGGGCTCGAAGCCGCCCGCGCGCTCCAGGTCGTCGAACTCGAGGTAGTACGTGTCGTAGTCCGTCTCCCGGAACAGCTTGCGCGCGATGGCCTCGTACGACCCCGACACCCAGTGCGTCGACCCGGCCATGTTGCCGCGGCACAGGTGCATGCCGACGTGCAGGCCGGCCGGCCTGTCGGCCAGCAGCTGCCGGTGCGCGCCCAGGTACAGGTCCAGCAGGGCGTCGGTGTCGGTGCCGTCGCCGCGGCGGCAGCCGTCGAGGAACTGCGACGAGCAGAAGTACGTCAGGTGCGGGTCGTCGACCTGCAGGTTCCGCAGGCCCGCGTCGTACAGCGTGCGCATCTCGGCCGCGTAGCAGCGCGCCAGGTCGGCGAAGTACGCCTCGTCCGAGGTGTAGCCCGACCCGGCCGTCCAGGCCGTGCCCGGCTTGAGCTGGATGTGCTGGTAGTTGGGGGACGGCATGGTGAACTTGGCCTCGCGCTGGAGGTCCACGCTCGGCAGGCTGTCCCGCAGCTGCAGCCACTCCTGCAGGTACGGCGACGCCTTGTACTCGATCTTGCCCGTGCACACGACGGCGGCGCGGGTCGTGGCGCCCATCTTGGCCAGCCCCGTCGTGGTGGGGAAGTCGGTCCGGAAGGCGTCCGGGATCGGGAGGTCCGGCCGCACCTCGAAGCCCGACAGCTTCTCGAAGAATCCGCCGTAGTAGATGTGGCGGGCGTACTCGCCGTCCGTGATGGGTCGGACCCCCTTCTCGACCTGGAGCCGGACGACGTCTCGGATGGCTTCCGCTTCCGCCTTCTTGACTGCGTCCGGGATCTCGAGCGAGTACATCTGTGACGGGGCAGAAAGACTCGACCGCGCATCGAGAAGGCTCTGCGGTCGCAGCAGCGAGCCAATATGATCAAATCTGAAAGGTGGCGCCATATTTGATTGAGTGTAGGTTGATATCAGAGTCAAGCGTTAACTGACTGCTCCAGGTGCTTTTGTGTAGAAAGCTGCGGAGTAATTGCTCTCCTTCGTAGAGCGAAGGTACCATTACTACTTATACTGGTAAAGAGTTGGGGATGAACGACGCTGGTGGGGGAAACCCCTGAACAAGTTACAGGTAGGCCTATCAAACACACAGTATTAGTGAGTTCAATTTATTAATAAGTAATAAGTAATCGGTAGTTGCTGGAAAACAATTGGAATGATCGTAATCAGCATGTCGGAGGTCTACAGATATGTTACAAGCCAGGATGAGGGCCCCTTTATCATACAATATTTCATAATCTTCGGTGGTTTAGGCGTAACACACCCTTCCAATGGAGGAACACGTCAACGGCCTAGATTGGCAACGCCTTGCCATGATGACTTTATAGTGGCTAAAATGGATTATGTGATTATACGGCTCACCTATCGTGATGATATCCGTGTTGCGAAGTTACAGTATTATGCTAGTCACAATACGAATACGTAGTCAAACGCTTCCAAGTCATAAGTATCTATTCTGATCCATAATACGACCTGTCCAGGCCAAGGGCCAAAAATACCATCTATGTGTATGCCCTCCTACCCCACCTTACCCTACCATTCCCTACGCCATAGCTATGCGCCCACACACGTAAAGAAACCTCACCATACGGGTGTCCGCATTCATTCAAGGGACCCAAGTCGACCTCCTACCCTCCGCAATGCTGTGCAAGATCCTGCACCTCTTGGAGGAGCACATCTTCTCGCGCTCCAGATTCTTGACCTTGGGGCCCTGGGGCCCCGTGACGTAGTGGTACTGGCCGAACAGGCGCCACTGGCGGTGGTCGTCCAGGCCGTAGAGCTGGTCGCCCCACCGGCCGCGGTAGTGGAACCAGCTCGTCGGGGCTTCGGGC
This sequence comes from Diatrype stigma, assembly GCA_022225965.2. Taxonomy (NCBI): domain Eukaryota; kingdom Fungi; phylum Ascomycota; class Sordariomycetes; order Xylariales; family Diatrypaceae; genus Diatrype; species Diatrype stigma. The sequence goes on from JAKJXP020000077.1 coordinate 110,561, forward strand.
TGTTCCCGCACGGGCTCCAGCTCCTCTTCCGCGTAGTCGTACCAGTAGGCCCGGAAGTTCTTGCGCGGGTCCCAGAGCGGGCCCCGGTCCGTCTGGTCCCGGAGCATGCCGAACGGGAGGACGTAAGGGTGGTCCCCCGGCATCGCGTACATGGCGTGGCTGCCCACGGCGCTGTATATCACGGGTCGCTGCTTCACCTCCGCGTTCGTCTCGTTGCCAGCACCACCATCGCGCCTCTTCTCCACAGCGTGCCAGGCATACGCCTGCCCGCCCTCGTGCTCGCTGAAGAACACGGCCCGCGGCACGCCCGAGTCGAAGCGGATCATGGCGTGCTCCCAGTCGCCGACGTGGTTGCCGTAGCGCACGCCCAGCACTGTCTGCCCCAGGTTGTAGGCGTAGAAGAAGAACCAGAAGGCGTCGACGATGCCCGACCCCTTGTCCACCAGGACTAACGTCGCCGGCGCTCGCGAGTAGCCCGAGTCGTCGGGCTTGTGCTGCGCCGTCAGCGTGGGCGCAGAGCGCTCTCGCTCTCGCTCTCGCCGCCGCCGCCGCCGCCGCTGCTGGGGGGTGGTGGTGGTTGTGCCGCCACGACGCGCCGGGAGTGGTTGCCTCGGCCCCATGTGGCTGGGACTGCCGCTGCCGCTGCCGTCCGGTGCATAGCGCGGGTCAGATATCCTCTGAAGGGGATGGTCGCGGTCGACGTCGAACCACGTCGTGGTATCACCAGAGCGGTGCTCATCGTCTTCTTCCGACTGGCGCCCCTCTGCTTCATCCCCATCCCAGTCGCTATCGTCGTCGTCGTCATCGTCGTTGTCATCGTCCCATAAAGCAGGTATATTGAACCAGTTGTGGAGCCATGAGGGGCGTGCCTCCACATCTGTCCGGCTTCTCAGGAACAGATCTGCCGAGTGCTTGCTGTGAAGCTTGTGCAGCTTGTGCAAGTTCCCCAGATCGAGAGGTTCTGTCACGTTGATCCGGACGTCGTCTGCATACGGCACCATATTCTTGACGTGATTGGCGATATCAGCGGGCCAGAAGTGCTCCCCCGAGTAGAGATGGACCAGGGGCGCATAATCCAGCACATAATCGGGGATTCCCCTTAGGCCATCCGTGTCGGTGTTGTTGCCACTGCCGCTGCTGTGCTTGGGCGTACCCGTCTCCCCCTTGGCTGTGTATAGGATCTTCTGCTGCTTCTGTTCTTCCCACAGACGTCTCAACTCAGGGGCGTGGTGGTGGTGGTGGTCCTCGCCGTGCTTCTCATCCCGCTTGCTGGGCGGATCTGCCTTGACGTGCCAGAGGCCGCACAAGCTGAGCCACCGACAGGCTTGCCGATCAAGCCAGTAGGGAGACGTGCTGACCCATCGGCGCTCGGCCTCTCGTGCCTCTCTGCTCTTCTTGACCGGGTTGAGGGCTTGCGGCAGGACCCAAGTGAACAACACGACGATGCCGACGAAGACACCGAGTATGGTCAAGCGGCGGAGGTGGTACATGGGGAAGATCGTTGCTCGCTGGTCGGGAGTCGCATTGGCAAGTTGGTTTGGAAAGTCTGACTAGATGGACTGGACAACCAAAACAAACGATCGGATCGCAATCGGGTACGGTATCAACGATCAGAGACGCGGCGCCGTATGGAAGGCGGAAGGCGGAAGGCGGAAGGGAGCGAGCAGAGCGTAGGCTATGAACAGAAGACCGGGAGGAAGATCAAAAGATCGAAGGTTCGGTATTCATCGTAGAGAACCTCACGCCCACATGCGCAAATATAGTCGCGTTATGAATACGAAGAATACGAAGCACTGATGATGCTCAGCTCAGCGCTGATTCAGGTCAACGTCGATCATGGCAGCTGGGATAGTTGGAGTGTGCAGGGTGCAGGGTTCAGAGCGCTGACGTTGCGTTCGGTTTGTTTAGTTTGTTGCTCAGTGGGTTGGAGTGGAATCTTCAGGGGCCAGTCAGCCAATGAGACGCTGGGAGCATGCCACTAGAAATAACGCCTTTAAGTAACTATGAGCTCATTGGAAGCTTGGAAGACTTTAACTATGTATTTATTGTACCCTAAACCATGTCACCCACCATGCAGAATGCCCATCAACCACCGCCTTACCATGCAGATATTACCAGGCAGATACCAGGCAGATACCAGGCAGACTGCTCCGGCTGTTGAAGTAAATATCATCTTAAAGGGCTTTACACCACTCGTGAGGTTACATGTGTCGACCACCTGGCTGGCTGGCTGCCTAGTGAGATACCTCTCCAGATGAGGGGCAGTATTGTCTAAATACTAAATAGGGGTGTATCCAGAATGTCGGATCAAAGCGTCAAGCTAGGTCACACAGCAAGCCATAGCTTGTGGCTACCTATACTCAATAGAGTAACCAGCTATCCTTTGGCTATAAGAGGGACAAGTGCGAGGTGCCAAATCAAGAAGAATGCAAGACTTGAGCTTAGTGGGGAATATATAGGCTCTAACAGGACCTCCTGGTCTTGAAGCCATCAACCTAGGATAGAGAAACAAGAACAGGTGGGTTGTGCCAGGCCGACCTGATTATCTAGCTGTACGTAATCTGGTTAAAGCAAGAATGGGTATGTTTTCATCGCATGTGGCGGCAGCAGAATTCGCGTAGATTCACCAAGACGAGTACGATCTGTTATCCGTCCCTGTATTTGCAATGGCCGATCGTAACAATACAATGATATACTGACGATGGGCTGAAGAATGGATGGATTACTCCGCCAGAGAAGGCGAGCCAATGTCGTTCACTGTAGATATTGTATAGAATTAATTGACACGTTAATTACCAACGGGTTTGGAAATTGGGATGAACATGCGTAGAGGCTGGTGATAGTAGCATTATACCTACAGGTCAATAAAATGAAGATGGCAAAATTACTCAAAGGCTGACCACGGCTGACACCGCTCTCAAAGATGCTCACTCCCTTCCCATCTGCACACGGCATTGACTCGAGTTCAACTAGTCTAACCTACTGACGAACCGCAACAATATGACCAGCAGGGTTGGATCCTACCAACCTACTAATTAAGTAAGTACCTATCTAACTCATAGCACTGCTCCCAAAAAACACTGCCACAGCTACCACCACCACCACCACCACTACCGCGTAAGACTCAACAGCCCCTCGATGTACTTCTTCGTATCGACGCCGATGCCCTGGGCCAGACGTCCCGCGTTCGCATCCGCGCCTCCGCCTCCTCTCCCGCCCTCCGCGTACGAGGTGCTGAGCGCCCTAAGCGGACCACCGCCGCCGCCGCCGTAGGCCGTACGATGCTCGCCGGCGCGGCGGATGAGGAAGATCTCCTTGTCGACTTGTGGCTGTGGCTGCGATCGTGAGCGCGATCGCGATCGTGGGGAAGAAGGGCTGCGCGAACTAGCTGCTGCTGCTATCATTCCCGTTTCTGTTTCTGTCTCCGTTGTCTGACCTTCTTCAACTTCGCCTTCGCCTTCGCCTGGGCCCCTCGTCTCAGCGTTGGAGGTACTGTCGTCGCCACTACCATCATCATCGCCAGAAGCCTGCTGCTCCTTTCTCTTCGTCGTAGGAGTAGCAAGTGCGCGGGGCGTCGTGCCACCACTGACGCCACCCCCTTCCCCATCCCCATCATCAAGGAGGATCCGGGTCCACACAACCCACCAACCGCGGTTCGTCTTGCAAGTGCGCTCGAGTTCCGCCGCCGCTGCGTCGTGGTGGGCATTGGCGGCGCGCGTGGCGATATAGGTGTTGAGGATCTGATTGTGGGTGCCGAGGGCCTCGGCGCGGGACCAGGTGGCCAGCGGGGCCTTCTTGTGCGCCGGGTAAGCAGGCAGCAGGGCGGCATCTTCGCCTAGCTGCTGCTGCTGGTGCAGCTGCGCGGTCTGCAGCGGGTCGGGGATGTTCGGGATGGTGGAGTGGATGGTGAGGGTGCGGGGGTCCCAGACGAGGTCGAAGATGCTGCTGCTGTTCAGAGCCTCCGGTCTCGCGCCCGCGCCCGCGCTGACGGCAGGCCTGCCGGGACGGTACGCGGTCGACGCGCCGAGCGGCTTCCGGAGCGGCGCGAGCTGGTAGTGCAGGGACCGGTAGAAGCCATCCCAGGCCAGGCAGTCGGTGCGGGACCGGAAGAGGAAGGTGTACACGAAGGGCCTGCTGACGTAGACCACGACGCGGAGCTTCTGCGTCTTGTTACGGTCCTGGCTGTCGAAGTGGGTACGGTCCGCCAGATCGTGGGCGGAGGAGTTATAATCTTTTGATCCGTCGGCGCCGGTCCCGATCTCGGTCCTATTTGCCAACTCATTCTCCCGGCTCCCGAGGTCCACGATCCGCTCGCTCTCGGGCCGGCCGGCGTCGTCGAGCTCGACGGTGAGGGCTCGGACCATCACCCGCGAGTTGTACTGGTGGTCTCCTTCGTCCCCGCTCCCGGGACTGCTGGACCCGCTCTCTTCCGCACCTTTCATCAACCCGATAAGAAACCGCCCCGAGTTATCACCCGGTATTGTAGACTGGCGCCGTTGTGGTGGTGTTACGTTGGAAACCTCCGCTTTGCTAGCATTTTGATTTGCCGCCTCATCTGGCGGCTTAAAGCCTTCTGGGCCCCCAGAGGCTCCAAGAGACCAGTGCGTTCCGTAGCCGAGCTTAAGATACTGCATAAATTTAGTCATGCCTCCCTCATCCGTAGCATCATCTGCGGGAGCTGGCGGGTTTACCCCCGCTTCGTGATTCTGTGTGGCCGATACATTCGTGTCTGGCTGGTTTGAACCACCGGAAACCGCAGTTTCTTTAGGGATGTCCTTAGGTTTATGTTCAACATCCTTCACATCAGGGCCGTGTTTCCTTGTTTTCTTCGGCTGTCGTGTAGACGAAGGATTATCCTTTACCCCGTAGGCCTCTTCGCCCCAGGAGTACAGGTCCTCCATCCAATACGCGACATCGCGCAGCGACTTCCTCGACAGAGCTCCAACTCCGAGAAATATCGCGCCGTCCTCCGCCCCAGGCTCGTCTCCAGTACCAAGCCATTTGGCGGCAGGCTCGCTCTCGGCGGCTTTCTCCTTGGCTGATGACGATTCAGCATCGACCTCCACATCCGAAGGGCCGAATTTGGAGACAACCAAGTCGACGAGGCCCTCGGTCCTCTCCACAAAACCTTCGAGGACTTCTCGCTCCCCGCTCCCGCGGTCTTCCTCGCCCACGCCGATACCCAGCTCGCCGCAGGCGGCAATTTTGATTCCCCCGAAGACATTGACAGCTGGATTGCCATGGAGAAGTACATCCCAGGTCGACAAGAACAGATCCCAGTAGCGGCTCAGTATGCTGACGAACTTGTGCCGTTTCGTGCGGACGAAGAGGGCGCTGAGAGAAGCAGCATGGTGCAGCAGGAAGGTGGCGTGGGCCCGGAGGAGGTCCTGCATCAGGAGCGCAGCTGGTTTCATCTCTCGCGACGAGTACTCGACGTTCTCGGAGGCATCGTCCCTGGTGTTGGAGGCCCCGAGTCTCAACGGTAGAGGCAGTTTGGTCAGGTCAATCGACTATGTTGTGATCAGCAGCCAGTGGGAGCACACGAGCCAGGACGGGATCGACTTACAGCTAATATCCACCACCCAGGCTCCAGTTCATGCAGCACAACCCGGGTCTTCTCCGTCTCGATGGTGTCCAGGGCGTTCCCGCCGGAGAACCCCCGGCTGAACTCGACCATGCCCTGGGCCAGACCGATCTGCCTCAGCCGTTCGTTGCGCTCATCCTGGGAGATGTTCTCGGTGGGCCTCCCCTGTGACCGATGACGCTTACTGCTCTTCTTCTTTCGCTTCTGGGATTGACTGTTGACCGAGGCGTAGTAGACGATCTGGTCGTCGAGGGTCTCGTCGGTAGTCCCGAGCGTGGGGTTGTAGATGGCTAGGAACCCCAGCTGCGCAGGCACGATGGTGCCTGCCGACGGAGAGGCTGACATCCCGGATGGCTATTGGAGTGTAGCGGCTCATATATCAGCAGCATGCATCAGCAGATGATAGATGCGAGGTCAAAGCGAGTAGCTCGGCAGGGCGCAGCTGAGGATAGCTCATGCACTCTCAATCGGATGCTCATGGGTTACGTATGGCCCTTCAACGAGGCGGTACATACTATTTACAACACCCCACGGCTTGGACTATGCGTACAAATCTGGAGCCGGGCCAGCTCACTCCCCCCAGAAACCTCGAACGATAGTGAGAGTGAGAGTGAGAGTGAGAGTGAGGAACAATCAGCCGACGGGGAAGGCAACGCCCGACGTAAAGGCAATAGCGCAGGTATCTACGAAATACCTACGTTTGTTAAGTATGTAGATACCTAGGTAAGTACATAAGGCATGTAGGTATGTTGGTATGTAGGTACATACTAGATATGAACTGTGAACCCGTGGGCTGTGGTTGAAATAGTAAGAAGCAGCTAGGAATAGAATAGGGATCCAAACATTGACGTCTTTAATGAAGTCCCGTTAATTACATATATTTAGGGTGCGTTAGTGGACGATCCCTGTCGCATACAAGTAACCTTAAAGGTACAATACGTGAAGACCAAACCGCAGACCTCGTAAATCAGAACCATCTCAACATAAGTAGTTACCTGAAATGTTACAATATTATAATATTATAGTTCATAATATGATAGTAAAATATCTGTCGATAGTGCCAAATTACCACGGGAGCTTCAAACTTAGGTACCTACGTAGTTACGAACGAGCCTTTTACGTCTCAGCTTGCATGTGTAGGTATCACAGGTTTTATTTCGGACAGTAACTGCGTAGGCGGGAAATACCATTGGTTGGGTGTATATGGACGGAGCGTTTCGCCCGAGGCTTGATATCATACCTAGGTACTATCTAGATGGGTAGGTAGGTATGTAGGTATGCAGCAGTATAGCTAGGTAGCTACCTGCTGCCTGCTACCTGCGACCTGCTACCTGCGACCTGCTACCGTGATAGGTAGGTAGTCATATACCTCTGTTCCTACCTACCAGGTAGTTAGGCTACGTAGATAGGCAGGTAGGGAGGTTAGCCGCAGAATCCGAGCTGGTGTTGGTGACGGGACAAGACCGCATACATAACTAGACGCGGCCTTCAGTTCCCGCCACTGCCACCGCTACTACTGCCACCCATAACCATAACCATCATCAGCGTCATGAGGCCTCGTCGATTTGCTCGCGTGATCGCGTGATCGCGTGATTGCTCGCTCGCCCCGTGGTTCATTTGGTTGTTGAATTTCCTTTCTGATGCTTGTTTTCCGTTGCTCCGGATCACCGGCCTTCCCCTGCTTCACTTCACTTGCCAACCCCCTCGCCTTCTAAATCTTTGGACCACAACAAAGAAACAGGTAGAAGAAAAAAAGAAAAGAAGAAGAAGAAAAGGCAAAATATGAAGACCCTGCATCCCATCCGTACAATACAGACAATAGTGCTAAGTAATCTCATACAGGGACAATGCTCATAATCTATACCGAGTGTCATCATGAGGAACGGTGCTCATAACCAGAAGTGGCGTCCAAAGGGTATCCCTCTTTCCCAAGTATGACAAAAATGAGAAAGGAGTGCTCATGGTCCTTTGATGCCCCCCCACCACGGAAAGGCATTTCTATGAAACCGTCTGCACCGATGCAGAATTTTCGATATAGGCATATGAGCTGATTGGACGGGGTTGCTTCCTATCCAAGTCTGCTTCGAGGCTTATCTGCTCTTCTACTAGACTGCTCAATAATAGTGCCTCACATGCGTCTAGTCCTCTACTGAGGAGATTTCCTGGAGGCTTGACGTGGTAAGTCGCTTCTTCTTCAGCCGTGATCGTGGTCGTTCGTGCCCCTGCTGCGGCATTTGACTTGTCCGAGTATGTTTGTGTAATGGGTTCCGTAACCTCCGAAGACATAACTAGTGTCTCGAGCTCGAGTCGCTCTGCCAGGATTCGTGAAAGCTTAGCATGTCTCTCTTAGGAGGTTGAGGTGGAGGTGGAGGCGCGGGTGCAGGCGGTTCTTTGTCTCTGCTCTTATCTCGCTGTGAAGATGCCGACGAGCCGCCCTTTTTGCCTATCAATCCACTCAGGAAGCCCCGTGGGTTCTTTCCGGGCCCACCTTTCGACCGGATGCTGCCGGACGGGTAGAATCCTTCCGCACCTTCAAAAGTTTGTCGCAGTGTACTTCCTTCCCGGCCAAACCTCTTTTCCCGAAACAACGACCGGTCTGCGTGGCGGTCAGGTCCCTCATCACTACCGGAGGAGCCTGGAGCCTTATACGGATCGTTCTCCAGATAGGCTGGACTTCCATACGACATGTTAACATTGTCGACTAGAGATGTCTTGTCAAAGGCCTCGGCTAGGTCATCCGTCGCGGCTGCGGCTGCGGATGTGTCTACCATATGGCGTAGATGTTCTATCCTAGCGAGACACTCATCAGACCGAGTCTGGAGAGCTACACAGATTTCGTTGAATTCGGCGACCTCCCCCTCGTAGGAATAAACGTTGGTGTTCTTAGTTCGGTGGTATTCCAGCCATAATTTGGTTAGCGCCGCGTAGTTCCTTGCCTGGTCTATAAGGTATGGAAGAGATGGAGACCCTTCTCGGGATAGGGGAGTCAAGCGACTGAGAATCGTAGTAGGGGTCGAATATGACGCTGGAACGGCTATGACATGACGTTCCCCAGAAATAGAGCACAACTGATCAATGAAATCCTTAAATGGTTGTCTGTGGCTCATGAGGAAGCGGTTCATCGGCTCCATCCAACTCTCCTTCTTGCCAAAACTAGACAAGTTGGCCAATGCCTGAAGACCCTTTGCAATCAACGTGAGGGTTCGTTGAGCCCGAGGCCGCGGATTGTCTCGTAGAAGCCCAAATAATTTGGGGTTAAGAATCGCCGGACAGATGAAGCGAAGGAATAAGAAGCCTGAAACACTCGTGTAGTTGACGGTTCGTAGAAAGTCGCCGTATCGGTCCTCGGCAACAGCCCGAACGTATTTGAGAATCTGTCGGAGCTCAGGAGGCAATTTCGTTGCCGAGATGGCGATGCATTGCCAAACCTCAGATGTAAGCTGCGTTAGCTGGTTCCAATGATCCTTCAAGTCATCGCTGCGATATATTCTACTCGGGTCAACCTCGCAATCCGGGTTTAGTTCGTTGATCTCAAAGATCTTGTCGCACAACATTTCTTCTAGGTATTCCTTGCCCAACCGCCGCATGTGGAACTCCAACGCTTGTGTAAGCAAGGTATTGCCCCGGAACAAGAGATTCGCCTCCCCAGCGAGCGATTTGCCCATATCACGGACGATCTGTTCCCTGTCGTTTGCTGATGTAGAAGATTCATTCGACTTCAAGCGTCGACCGAAGCGTAACTTCTTCATACTGTTCTGGCTCCCATAACCGTCGATCTCTTCTTCAACCAGCGCCGAAAGCCAATCGCTAGAGGTTCCCGAAACCTGGAATATATTCAAGAATATCTCAGCGAGCTTGCGTAGAGACGAGGGCATATCCATCGCGATCTGGCTTGTTAGGCCGGTGCTAAACCTATGGAGAAGCTCGGAAAGGGGTTGATAGTCTTCTATTGGGAGGACGACGAGTTCGTCATGATTGACTCTAACAAGCATGCTTCCAACTGACTCCTGCTTTTCGTTGCAGACCTGAAGCCATTGTTCATGGTCCTTAGCCCTCTCTAGCTTGTCCAATGGAATGTCAACAGCACCGCAAAGCACTTCTGTTAGATTCCCGGTCTTCGAAAGGCCTAAAGATGCCTGCAATTGGTGGCTCAGGCTGTCCATATTGCCCTCTACCCGCTTCAGGAGGACGGACAAGTAAGGCATAGCGGCAGGCAACTCGGTAAATTGGGTGAATTCGCGCCAGAAAGGGTTTTTTGTGTCGGTTTGAGTTGTTGTCCGCGCGCGAACCTCACCATCCAAGATCACTTCAGCAACGTAGTTGCCCACTAACGGATCCCGCTCCTTGCCATGTCGCTCGTGGCTATCTGAAAGGGGGGTGGCTTTCCGGATCTTGGCTTCTGTGACCCTCATGTGGATTGTCTTTTCCACACGGAAAAGCTGGCCCTCAAATTCCGAATCCATGTCTCGAACCTCGACCACCTGATCCGTCGATGGATCCAAGCCGTACAGATCAGGAACTGCAAATGCCCGAAGGAGCACGAACCATACCTCGAACAGGACCCTCGTGTCGAGAGCAAGGTATACAGGCCGGAATATTGAAAGCTGGTTAGACGCAGACGAATATATAGGAAAGATAGCGATGCAATACTCTTCATCCAGAACCGACCTGTCGAGTTGTTGCACGGCACAACGAGACAGCTGAGACAGATCAATAACAGAAAGTATCGTCACGTCATTTTCGGTCATGAGCTTGAACTCTCCGTTGTCCTGCAGGATGCAAGATACTCTCCTCCATGAGGTTGACCCTGCACGAAGGTCCCGAGTAGATGGCCGTTTGACAATCGCGCGGGGCGATGTTGCGGCACCCTTGTCCCATAGCATCACTTTACCAACTTTGATGATGTTGGCATCTTTAGTGATAGACGGGGGCCCGCGTTGTCTAGTGTCCGGTCTTCCCACCACGGGCGAACCGTCACCCTTGCCATTAGCCAGCCTCACGCCGCTCGGCCGAAGCTGCTGCCAGCAGAGGAGGCTAGCGAGCCAGAGGTCGTACTCGTCTGATATGAGAGGCCGCAAGTATAGCTCCAGACCAGACTTGTGGTTGGTGAGTTCTAGGCATTTCGAACCATCGCCTGGGTGTTCCACTGGTAGGACCCTGCAGCCACGGAGGTCACCAACAAGCGGGAAATGAGTTGGCCCACTTTGCCCTGAATCGAACAACAGGCTTCCTCTATCTTCGTCAATCCAGCAGACTCCGGAATACCACACCCCTGCCGCCTCGTTCTGATATTCGACCTCTCCCCTCATTCTACCACATAGCGTCTTCATCAACAGGAGAATCTTGTTCGCATCATCTGTGGGGATTGGCGACGGCAGAGAGTCCACGGATGGGGGTGGGGAGACCAAAGGGGAAGTTGGCCGAGCGGTTCTTTTAATAAGGCGTTTATTGGTGGATTTCTTATCTTTGGATGATGACGACGAGACGGTTATCTTTAGATCCGGAGGCCTTGCTGGGACGACCGATGGAAACCCGAGGGATTCGAAAACCGAGGGGGGTGAGCGTATATCGGAGTCGCTGAAAGGCTGAGAACTAGACGAGGAGAAGGACCCTACTCTATGGCGATTATCTTTATCCAAAGAGGAAGTGGTGGGGTGTTGGCGGAGGGCCAGGGTTCCGTCCATAGTATGCGTCCGCGGCCTCAGTGCTGACTTCTGCTGCTGCTGCTGCTGCTGTTGCTGCTGTCCCTGCTGCTGGGGCGGGCTAGACTCGGAACTGTCAAAGGATTCGCCATAGGTTTCATTGAACACGATACCTTGCCGTCTCGTCTCGCTGCCCGGTATGGAACGAGGCGAAGTCTGGGGCGAAGTTGTTCCAAAGCCCCGGGTCAACTGCGGAATGGTTGCGTCGGCTGTGGTGGCGGCGTGCTCATTTTCGGCAGGTTCAGGTGTAACAGCGCGGGCAGTGTCCTGCATAGCGACGTTGTGTCTAAAATTTGTGCGCGTGTTGCTACTGGTTGGCATCTCCGTACTTCGGGGCAGCGTGTCTCCAGCTGCCGTTTGTGGCCAGCCTGGCTGCCCGCGCTCCTGCGACTGTGGCGACGAATTATCCATCTCCGGAGTACATATAACGGAACTAGTGCTCATCCGTCGCTTCGACTGCAATTGTTTCGTTCAGGGTGGTCATCGAGTGTGGTCGACCGAGTTCGAACAGAAGGAAAGGGATTGTTGCCGTGCTCGTGCTCGTGCTCGTGCTCGTACTCGTGCTCGGGGGTGGATTTACATGCGGGCTCGGCGGCCATCAGCGGGAAGTCGAGATGGAGAAGGAAAAGGTGCGGGTGCGAGAAGAAGCGTCTGTCATGAAGCGGAAGAGTTGGGTTGTTCGCGTTCAGCATCTGCCATTTGAAATCGACGAGCATGCTAGGTGGACAGGATCAGGGAAAGCGTTCGGGCAGAAGTCTGGCTAATCGGGGGATTGTCGTGGATGTTCGGCGCATGGTATGCTGGCGATGTAGCCGTTCACTACTGGAAGATGGCGACTTCGTGGAGCAGCGGCATGGAATTCCCAGTGGAATGGATATATATTGTAGGTAATTACCATACCCAAGCCAAGCCAAGTGAAGGTGCACGCACACACGTGGGTAACCAGCGACGCCGACTTCGAAATTAGCATAAGAATTCCACTGGAACCGGTAGTAGTTTGTAAGGATCCCCAAGGGCCCCGTTGCTAAGGTTGTTTGTAGCCCGGGCTGCGCATTGAACGGGAGGAATACAACCTTGGAAGAATACTGGCTGGCCGGCTGGCTGGCTTTACTTACTGCAAGCTACGTACGAGTAGGTATGTAGTCCCTATTGTACTAGTAGTGTAGTCCCTATTGTACTAGTAGGTAGTCACTGCACTCAGGTAGGAGTAGACAATTAGGGCAACCTTGATACTATAGCCCCAAGTCAATGAGATAATACTCAGTTACTCAGTTTTAGGCGGTACGGTGAGGTAGGTATGTAGGTATGTATGTATGTACATACCGTAGGCTGGCTGCAACTACATACATACCCACCTAGGTATGCATGTATTGTCCTTACCTACCTGACCTAAGAGCTAACTAGGTATGTATGTAGCAGCTGACAGATACTAGCAGGCTAGGATGTAGGAACCTGGCACCAGCAGCGGCAGCCAGCAAAGATCGCCCTTGTTTTATCTGCACATGCAGGTAGAAAAGAAACTCGGCTTGCTTGGCTGGACAGGGCAGGGCAGGCTGGCTGGCTAGGGTTGGGGAACAGAAGCCACAAACAATTGGACAATCTGTGCCTCCGGGTTCAGGGTCAAGACGGCCAGAACGGCAAGCTACTGGCAACAGAATTTCGGGGTTGATGTGCGAGGACGAATTGGGGCAGCTGGTGAGTTACTCGGCCGGTAACATCAGGATGATGAGAGCAATTTTAACCCGAGATCTAAAGGGAGCCTAATAATAGAGAGAGGTTCGTTGTGTCCAGGACTCAGGTATGTGGTATGTACATACTCATACACCACACACATACACATACAGACATAGGTAGCAAGGCTACCTAGGTAGGTCGCAGGCAATATAAACAGTTCGCATAGGGTCTCATCAGGCCGAAGATACCTACCTACCTATCCTACTTCCGGCAGGCCGAGTGGAACAAAGGAAACCTGCAGCTAGAGAAATTTGGGTGCACGCATGTGTATTCCAGGTTTATACGTGCGATAGGTGTTTGTGTGTGTACGAAGCATATGTGTGAGGATATGTGGATGTGTGTGCTCATGCATGCATTGCTGTGTGAATCAACGGGTGGGCGGGTGGATGGATGGTTGCTTGGTCTTGTCCATCCAAACTGCCTGACGGCCAACGGATGGCAAGAGAGCAAGCTTTGGGGACAGGTTCGCGGTGAGCTATCCTGAGATGTTCATGATGATTATGAGATTATTACTGGTAGTTACCTACCTACGCAACACCTTATACCTAAGTCTACATCCCAGAAATATAGTTACTGCTAGCCCACCTAGGTCTGGCTTGTCGTGCCTACTAAGTGCATACATAACAGGTGGTTTAACTGCTATAACCTGCATATTGATTGACTATCTCCAACGGCTATGTAGGTACTTGGTAAAACCACCTCCAGGCTCCTACCCAGTTGCCACTTGCCAGTCCGGCCAGCCTGACCTGACGCTCCCGACAAACATCTACGGCCTTATCGAATCACTTCCTATCGTATACGTTTCATATAACTCTTCCATGCCTTCATAACTAGGTACATGAGCTAGTTAATAGGTAATGTAGGAAAATATTCTTAAATGCTGACAGTTTATGTTACATTTACAGTGGCTCTCATATAACTCCAGGACGGTACGGAGCACTCCCTGTCATTAATTAGCGTGTATTATGGAGATTGAGGCGTCTGGAACCCCAACTTTGTGGAAAAGTTCCGGTCAAACCAGTGCTAGGCATTGTCCTATGTATAACTGCAGTACATACACGTATAGACTTATGAACAACTCGGTTGAAAATGGATGGGAGGGTTGAAAGGGGAAGACGAATATTTTTGGTGGTTTCATTCGTTCCATTCCAGGCATCGCCGTGATCTACACATTGTCAATCAGAGGTCCATTCGTTTGAGGTTGAGACCAGGATTCTTTGCTAAGCGATTCGATGTCTCTCTCTTGGCAAGATGGTAGTCTGAGATCTCCCGGAAACAGATAAACGAACGACGGCAATAAAATACATGCGCAGTATAGAATCCATAAGACACCCCCAAGTAACTGGTCGTGGGCAATTTGCTTATGTAGGTGTTTTTATTGTCTCAATTCACTGATATCTAGGTAGATTGCTGAGGGATGATTCCCGTCATGACGGTTTCGTTGACTACAGAAACAATCGTTATCCAGGGCACAAAGGCCCAAGGGCCAAGGCACAAGGCACAAGGCATCGAGTCGGTTTGGCACTCCGAAACAGAAGGAAGCACATCCCTGATCTGTGACATCTGGCGCGGCACTCGCGGATATGTTGGATCTCAGCCTTGGCCCTTGAGCTCATGGGGAGAAACAAAACAATAGGGTGTATACCTCGTTAGTGTAGGGCTGGGTCTTGCTTGGATTGGGCACAGCCTGACTCATCCAATCTTAAGGCAACCTTGGAAAACAGAGAAGCAGCAGCAAAAGAAACGAAACATCGCTCTGATGATCGGCCATATCCGGAAAATATTGAGACACCATCCCATCCGCAAGTGTGTAGGTAGGTAATTACCTACCCAGGTCCCTACCTGCCTACCTACTTATTACCTAGCGATACATAGTGAGATACCTATAGGTAGGTAGCATTCTCGTGAGTCGGGTCAATGCAAGCTGAGTTTCCGTTCGCCTTCGCCAGGACTGACGGGCTGTCTGGCCGGATGCAATGGAACCTGGAACACCAGTATATCATGGGTGCCTGCCAACATATGTCGGTCTAAAATTGAAGTGTGAAACTTTATATTGTTATTCACGGCAACTTCCGCTGAATTATCTGCTACCGAAGGTACTTATAGACAGCTAGGTACATGTAAGTGGGACCCTAAAATGGTAAGTAGGTACTTACTACAGCTTAGCTTAGGTCAATATAATTTCTGGAAGAATTCCAATGGAACCTCCTCAGCGATAGGCAAACTGGGTGGAAGGGCGGTCGGCTGGAGAAAGGCGGATGGATGGAATGTGATGCTGGCCTGATGCGGCGGTGCGGCATCGGTACCGCAGCATCGGTGTGAATGTGTTATATACTCCGTACCTTGCAGCAGGTACAACCTGGAAGCAGGTATGTATGCATCGAAGCCTCCAATAAGATCGTGTTCCCTGTCACCAATCCATCCATCCATCCATCCATCCCCATCCGAGCATGAGACTGGGCTGACTGGGCTCTTGAATAGTATCTACCCTGGTTATACGGTTATACATAAGTATGCACCAACCTATAAGCCTAATTACAGCAATAGCCAACTACACATTTGCTGCTTTATTACTGAGCTTAGCATTGGCCTCGGAAATGCTCCTCCACGCTTACCTCTCGCCCCGGGGTTCTGGTCCCATTATGTAATAGAGCCCCTCCTTAGGTCCACGGGTATATTCCCGCTCCATGAAATGCACGTCACGGTTGGGTCAGCCTGGTGATGGAAAGGGAGAAAGAAGCGGCTGCACGTGGGTGCGAAACCAGCTTTGCCTCGCTCTGGTTAAGTGCTTACATATATACTAAGTGCTTACATCCACCTACTAACTACCTACTTCGCACTTACCTACACCCTCACATCTCCATCTCACAGGCTACAGCAACAGCACAGCACAGCACCGCCCATCATCGTCGTGTTCCCGTCGTTCGTCATCGTCGTCATTCTTCCTCGCTCGTGAACCACGGTCCGCGAGGGCCCTCCCTGCCTCCCATCCCCCAGCCTCCACCTCATGCGCGGCCTGCTTGATATGCATATGTACGAAGTAACCTACCTACCTACGTACATGATGAGCAGCCGAGCAACGGCTCCTATTGTAATTCCACGTGCAGCTTGCGTATGCAGCCGGGAGCTCCCAGTGCCTAGGCGTCCATTGGTATGTAACATATGTGTAAGGGCGGCGTAAACTCCACGCTGAAGGCAAAAGCCCACTGCTAACCTAGGTGTGAACCATTTCTACCCCTGTGAGGCGGCGTAGTCATAGTGACTGACAATAGAACTGCCTACTTTCACATGATGGTAGGAACCTAGGTAGGTGTGCAGCGAAGTAGGCGTACTATGTACCCAGTAGCTAGGCAGCCAGCCAGTCAGCCGGGTATGCCATATCACACAGCACAACAGCCTCGAACCAACACATCAGGCGGTTTCGGCGAAGAATTCACGAGAGTGCATGGCGGCGGCCTCCAGGGTTTCTCCTCGCCTAGCTACTCCCTGCCCGTCTATGCTTCCAGTGGACGCCTAGATAGCTCGAGCGGCAGTGGCTACATAGGCAGTGGTGGTGGTGGTGGTGGTGGTGGTGGCTGAAGGATCCCAGCCAGCTAGCTGAACTGGCTGGCCGGCTGACCGATCTTCTGGCTCGTTGGTCCCCGTCGGTGAGTTCTTGCTGAACTCCCAGTAACCATGTAAGTGGGTAACTGTAGAGGTCTCATCCATAGCAGGCCCTAGACTACGTATGCATATCCAGAATATCGAATTCTCAGGATGAAAAGCAATTACTACATTCAATGATCTACAAATAGCTTCACACCTGGCTGGGTCGGTAGTACGTAGTACGAGATAGATAGATACCCAACGACCTAATGTAAGTCGACGTTAGCTAGAGCGGCGGGCTAGAAAGCTCAAACTTCTGCTATGCCGCTCACTAATAAGTAGGTACTTATGCTCGGCCGGCACCTCATCTTAGCAAGGTGAACCCGCACCGCGCCGTCTCACCCGACCAGCAAATTAACGATGAGGCACAGCAGGAAAGGATGTCTGTCTGTCTGTCTGTTCGTTTGTCTGTCTGTTTATCTGTCAGCTTGAAGCCTGACTGACTTAACAAACTACCTCTTTGATCGATCATAAGACGGAGGAAGGCAGGCATAGAATCCAACAACGCACCTCGCAACTAACTGCCGCTTGGTTTCGGTTTCAGTTTGCCCATGGTCTATAGGTAGTGCATAATTACAGCATCATCCACGCTGCAGCCGCGTCAATGCGTCCTACCTGAGATACCTGGCAAGGCCATTGTGAGGATAGCCGACACTCGATGGTGATTTGCGGGTCTAAAGACTGTCGGTTATCCTTACAACCACCTGCTTTGCCTGGTCATCCAAGGAAAACCGCGACCTCCATCTTATAGGTATGACACGCTTGCGCCCTGCAGCCCACTGATACCCGGTAGCATCTAGTGGTATCAGGTTAGACAGGAGGAATCGAAACCGAACTTCCAAGCCTCCACCATCATCTACACTAGACTAGGAGGCGCTGCATGCGAGGCAGCATTGGCTAATGGGATGGTGATGCGCGTAGGTATGACGTTGACACACCAGATATTCTACAGCCTACTTCACTGAGGGAGAGCGCAACCGTGATGCTCAAGAGTAAAGACCATGTGTATTTAACATATCGCCGTGCCTGGCCTTCGTCTTACAAATTCCAGCACGGCCTACGAACGGTAAAAACTCTCGGGGAACAGTCATTCTTTCTTCAGAACCCCTTGCTGCTGCAGAAAATACCAGCAAGTCATAAAAAATGGGTGAATCGAATAATCATCTTCCAACTCCTTGTGTGCCAAGCTCTCCCGGAAAAGCTATCAAACGGTATCCATGAATCGCAGCAAGAAATCTCAAAAGCATATTGTGCCAAAATTGTTCTGGCTACGCGCTAAATCAGACATGTTGACAAGGCTCGTAGCGCGATATGTTGGTTCGCCCCTCATAAATGGGCATAGCCTTGCACATCCCCTATTGAGATTTATCGCAATGAGCCCTCAATAGGACTGATGGGCAAGCTTCGGTGCGTGCTGAGGTCGGTACTACCGGTACGTCTCAGCGCCTGGGACATAGTCTCGATGTTGAGCTCGCCGCTTGCCAAGAGGTTGTGTTCGGTAGACGTAGGGCTGCCCAAAGGTCTTCGCACCGGAGACATGCTGAAGCCCTTGACAGATCCAGAGTTGCTATTTGGTGGTGAAGTCTCGCCACCTTGCGAAGACACTGGCGATCTGATCGGGGAAGGCGAACGGCCAGCACTGAGGGATGACAGGGAAGTCAACCCGGCGAGGTGCATCGACTCTCGGCTACCAGCCACCGCAGAGGGAGGTCCATGTTCGGCTTGGACTACGTCGGCAAAGGAAATGAAACTCAACCGTCTGACGTCGGCTGAATCCAGAGACCCGTAGTTCGAGGCTGATTCCTCCTTATCTGCGAAAGCGGCGAGATCTTCCGCCCACGAGGCCGCCGCACTATCAAACGGCGTAGTACCGGTAACCGCCGAGCCGGCAGGCTGATGTGATGTGTGCGTGACAATCTCAACCGTGTCGGGATTCAAATGGTCGTCCGTAATGGCTTCTGATGAGGCGTCTAGGACAGGGGGGATGTAATCCTCCGTTTGTATGTGGGACGGGACAGCAGGCGAAGTGGGTAGGGCAGTGCTCTCTTGAACATCCCGCTCGAAGATCTGTGAACCGGCCGGAGATCTAACATGAGGAGAGGTCGAGTAGATGGCGCTGCGGCCAGGTGACGACGGTGCTCTTCGTGGCGAATCGATCTGGATTGGCGAGCCGGTCGCTGACCGCCGCGGAGACGTTTGTATAGTAGCCTGGGTGGGCGACGGACTAGATTGTCCAACGTGAGATTTTGAACCTTTGGAAGCGGTCTTCTCCTCCGTCTTCTTCTTCCCGAAACCGAATAAACTTCGCTTCTTAGTCTTCGAATCGGCTTTTGCTGAGCCCGCTCCACTCTCCTTTTGGTGAGGTTCTTGTATTGTTGGTGTTGAATCACCCTTTCCGCTCTGATGCTTCGCCGCCAATGCAGGTGCAGAACCCTGTTCCTGATTGGTCTGTATGGAGGCTGGCGGTGCGAGACTCATGATGAGTGGACCTGGATTGGGAAATGCCGAGATATAGTAACAATGTTTTCTAATCAATCTGAAGATGTCGAGATGTGAATTAGCGTGGGGGCTTATCTAATAAAGAAGTCAAGTAATATAGAATAAGAATAGAGGTATATTTCATATTTATGGCCCCCTCGAGTTGTGATTGTGGTGGTGTAAAGTATGACAGACTACTGGCGCATGTGACTTGAAAAGGGGGATGAGGAGTACCAGTGAAGCTCACCAATGATTCAGTAGGTACCTCTAACGACAGTCTTCGGAGTCGATGTTGATAAAAACAATGACACCTAATCTCGGCCGATGCGCGTGATTGGAAGGGCCCTGGGTGAGAGAGTGCTCGGATTGGTGAATAAAAAGATAGCCGATGGTGGATGATTTTGATGGTCGATGGTCGGTGGTCGAGCCAGGTCGATTTCTTGTTGTTGCTGCTTAAGGTGCTGCAAGAAAGCGGATCTGAGACCTCGAGGTAAATTGCAGTGCGGCGAACGCGATACAAAAAGATGCAGAAATATGCAGGTGCGCAGCTTTCTCACGAGGGTCCAAGGCGCCTGTCCATCGGATGTATTCAATGTATTAAGAGGGAAGTGACGATGGTTCAGAGGCCGTTAACTCCCGTTTGTCGTGAGATGTCGTGCGCTTGGGAAAACAGGGAACTGCTGGCGGTTTTGACTACCACCTCCTAGCTAGATGGTCCTAATGAGATGCAAGCGTTCTATCGTGCGAGGCCTATCTCTACCTAGTTGGCTGGCTAGTAACGTCGTAAGTTCGTAACTTGGGCGAATGACGCCAATGCGTGACATTCAACAGGCTGGCGCAGGTTGGTGGATGGAGTCAACCTTGGAAGTTGGTAAGTATGTAATGGAATGCAGCCGGTCTTATGGAAGCTTCCAAGGTTGCAGCAACTTGCAGGTGTTGTTTTAGTCGGACCTCGTTGTTGGGTGCGATCGCAGGTAAGTATAAGTACATATAATTATAGTTAGTTAGGGGAAGGATGTACCCATCCAGGGCAGGGCAGTCCAGGTTTTGGGGGAGCTGGGAAGTCGATCTGAGGTCTCTTCCCGAAAGCGTTCTTTGGCAAGGGTAAGTACTAATTGGTTTGTATGTACGGTAGTAAGGCCGCCTGTTAGTCGTCAGTTGCCTGTGGTGTGAGAGGCGTCGGTAGGAAGGATCCCATCAAACCCTGACTTTTCGATGTCTTGTGACAAGAAAGAATAATCTCTCATTGAGCCGACACCGTGTTCTCGGGGACGTCAGACAGATTGATCCCGGATTATACCTATAGGTAGTTCTCATTAGGTCCAAATCTGGTCTGGTATAGTCGGGTATGTCACAGGTACAAGTACACATAAAAACACGCGAGTGGGATTCGAGGCATGTGGCTATTTAGGGATCCAGGTACTACGTATAATACACCTGGGCAGCCAGTGGCAGTACAAGGTTGGTAGCGCGAAATGTCCTCATACGGTTAGGTGCTGATAGGCCACAACCTTGAAGGACCGGCTCTGGGCCTAACTGTAGTATGTATGTAGGCAGTACCTCACGCAGGCAGTCAAGTAATGGTAATTGTACTATGTATGAGTAGTTACTGTTCGATCTTCTCGACACGTAACCAATAACTACCTAGGTAGGCATGCGCAATAAGTTTCGCCAGCGGAAGGAACTTGCTGAAAATGACGACCCTTCCGTGATTCAGGGATGGGTGTAACGAGTAGATGTTATGCCGAAGTGTTGGATTGCGTCCAAGAGCGGGCGCAACATATTCCCCTAGGCATCTATCATCGATGTTGGTCCTGACAATCTCTGGCCGGTTGGTTGCAAGAATCGGGTTGGGATGGGCAAATCCGGCAACTGATTGGATCTGTCACGGCGCTTGTTTGGTCGCATGAATTCCCATGCGGTTCAGCTCCCGGATTGCGTAGGCTCTTGCATGTCGGTACGGGGCCCCTATCACCCATCTACGTAGGTAGTAAGGTCAAACAAGACAGGATGAGCTAGAACACTCTCAGGTCCTGATATAATAGTCAGAACGTCAGAATGTCAGAACAGTTGTACTAGCAGCTACCACCGGGCAGGTATGCACGTTGTTCAATGACTTCAATATGGCCTCTCGTCCTAGGTTGCTACGGTACATACTTAGATATGTATGTAGTTTCTCTCCAAGTCTCGATGACATCGATTTCGAAGATCCCGCATCCATACAGCCAGATTAGCTTCCGAACCAGCTACCTAGCAAGCACCTGCACCAAGCCAACCGCCAGTCCCGCCCATGATCTCTAGGTATCCTGGTACGTATATAGTAGGCACTGTACGTACAATACCTACCCATTCCACCTGATCCTGCTGGAAGTTATAGTCACACAGCAGACAGCCCACATTACAAGAAGCATGACTTGCAACCCGGGATGATCCAATACTGTGGTTATCAATTTGGTAACTACCTCTTTTGGTGATCATGAAACACCCCTCGGCATTGCAAGAGACGGACAGTCGGGCAGTGTCTCTATACCTATGTACGAGATGCAATGCATCCTGTCTGTCTGTCTGCCTGCCTGCCCCTGCCTACTATGTAGCCAAGGAAGATCCTACCTAATTATGTCTAACCTATGTCTATAAGTATATCAATGTAATCGATCGCCAACGTGTCCCAACCCAAAGTCTAAATCGCTTGCTCATTCACAATCAATCGCTTGTCTCTACCATGGCGAAAGCATCAGGTGGGTACTCGAGGTACTCGACCTAATTCAGGTAAATTCTAATGCAGTCCTGCCATCACATATCAAACCCGAGAATGGTTTGATACCTAGGTAGGTATTGCATCGTGAGGGGTAACGGCGGGAGGTTGAGTCAGCTTCGCTAGGCTGAATCACTTGGTCAGGTAGGTAGAGTCAACTGGGCCTGATAAAGACCAGGTGTGGCACATGAAACCACGAAGCTTTCCCAGAAAATACGTCACACTGAGGGGTCCCGACTCGACTATATCTGAGACCTTCCGACTTGTGGTGGACTCGTTCGGGGCTCGATGGGGCCGTTCTTGTCCGTTTCCGCTCAAGGCAGTTGCCCCAATTGTCCATAATCCAGGGGTCTAGGTCCCGCCTAGCTTGCCCCACTGCAGCGGTACATTTGTACATGCCTACTTACATGTAGCCACGTGACGTACCTCTACGTACAGGTAGTCTGATTACCTAAGATACCTTGCACCAGAGCCTTACCTAAGAGCTTACCTAAGTACCTTACCTAAGCTTTGGTACATACACGGGCCGTAGAATGCCCGAGGAAATTTGCTCCCGCGCTTCCGTCCATCCATCTGGATCCCCCGGCCGTTATCTAGATCGGTATCGAGACGGGACGAAGCTACCAAGAATATCCTGATTTCCTGGGAATAGAGCGAGTCAAGATAACCAGGGGAAACAAGACGAGAACGGCATTAATCTCCCCTCATCGAATTCCTCCGCCAATCGACGTTTCCAATCTTAACCCTTCTGCAAATCGGCGCGGGGGGCGGTAGCAAAGACTGCCTTACCCACTCACTCCAGCGAAGCCGCCACGACCACCACCACCACACATCGAGAAAAAGCATAGCAGAATGGAGGTCCGGTCACTGCTCAGGCCTCTAGGCTTCTTTTCCCTCTCCACCTCCACCACCACCACCACCTGCTGCGCGGCGGCCGCCGGCCGCGTGGCCGTCGTCGTCGTCCCCCGCCGCCACCAAGCGACGACGTCGCGGACGAAGCGGGCGCTCAAGATCGCCCCGCACCCGTCCTTCCTGACGGGGCAGCCGTCCCGCAACGCGAACCACATCGTGTTCAACCCGCCGTCGTCCAAGCCGTCGGTGTACCACACGCCGTTCGCGTTCCTGCCCAAGAGCGACCCGCGGCGGCAGGCCAACCTGGCGCAGCAGCTGCTCTCGCCCCCCGGCAGCGTCGCCCACAGCGTCGCCGTGCAGAAGCAGGAGCAGGCGCGGCAGGCGCAGCAGGACCGGCAGGACCGGGTCGACCAGGGCCTGCCGCCGACGCTGACGGCCGACGAGGAGGAGCGCGTCAACCCGCGGTACCACGTCACGCGCGAGCAGGTCGAGGAGATGCGCCAGCTGCGCGCCGACGACCCCGAGCGCTGGTCCGTCCTCCGCCTCGCCGAGCGCTACGGCTGCACCAACTACTTCGTCATGATGTGCTGCAAGGCCTCGCCCGAGCACCAGGCCCGCGAGCGCGAGCGCAAGGAGGCCATCCGCGCCCGCTGGGGCCCCATCCGCACCCAGGCCCGCGAGGAGCGGAGGAAGCGGAAGGCCCTGCTGCTGCGGGATGAGCTGTAAGGGATGAGGAAGGGGTGTGGGTGTAGTGGGGAGAAGAGAAGGGGGGACGGAGCGGAGCGGAGCGAAATGATGTAAAGGGGGGAAGGGGGAGAGGAGGGGGCAGGAAAGGAAAGGGAAAACGGTAGGAAAATACGAAATGAACCGAGTATGGTGATATGGTACGATACGAAACGAGACGAGACGAGACAACATGCTGCCGGCATCGATTGATAGATATAGGTAACCAAGACGCAAAAATCGCCGGCCGCCCTAGTAGTTGGCATCAACTCAGCTGTGGTGGTCTTTCTCTCCTCCCTTTCTTTCGCGATTTTGCTAGCGTATGTAGCTTAGCTAGCTAGCTATCAACCAGGAGGGCTTCCGAGCCGTGGCACCCCTTTTCAGTTACCCATGCTCACTCATACCTACTCGCTGGTCGGTAAGAACCGGCAGGTGATGATATTACACTGTGTGGTGGTAGACGATACACGAGTGAGGGCGGGGGTCCTGAATCTGCGAGATGCGCAGACGACGGGTTTCCCCACCTGCCTTGCTTGCCTCCGTTCAGATAGACGAGCGGAGGGACTGTCTATCTAGGTAATGTGCAAGGAGAGAAATCATTGCCATGATCATGAAGCATCACCGGCTGTTCTAACGATATATAGTTAAATGCGAACCACACTATACGACTTATATAAAATGCAGCGTCGGCCGTGCAATATATTCATGAAAAAGCTACCCACATGTTGTATCAGATCGTGCCAGAAGATACTGAATATTCAGTTCCTAGGCCTATCTCTCAAAATGAATCCGACCCGAGACAACAGGCTAGTATGAGACTAGGTGCCTAGGTAGCTGGTTTTACAACACGATGCTGATGCCGGCCGTCGTGCCAATCTTCCCTTCCCCATAGGGAGACCGCCAATATATGGCTAACAGACGTACTGAATGCATTCAGCCAGCCACCCATCAAAAAAAAAAAAAAAAAAAAAAAAAAACATCGACTAGGTAAACAAGTAGGTAGGGACATATCCCCAATCTAACATTAAGCCTGCCTTGCTTTCTATAACATCAACCCTAACGGTAGGTAGTAGGAGCAGTAGTAACAGTAAGTAATAGTCTGAACGACAAAGTTCTCATCGTCGTCATCATCCATCGTCGTCGTCTCGATATAAACATCAATCGTTCATTTCAACGCAGAGGCAGAAAGCCCCCCCAGGGACCACTACTTCCACCACCACCACCAATCCCTTGAACCTTTTCCATTTCCTTTTCCCTTCCCTTGCCCTTACTCTTACCCTTGCCTTGTTGATGATGATCCTCTTCTTCTACTTCCGCATTTCCGTAATCATTTCCAATCCCGTTCCCATCCACATTATCATTACTGACGGCAACATCGCTGCCAACACCGCCCCTCTTCCTCTTCCTCTCATGTTCCTTGTCCCTTTCCTTTTCCTTTTCCGCAGCCGAAACCTCAGCGTCCTTCTTCCCGGGAATGACGCGCCAGCACCACCCGCACCAGCTGCGCGCGCGCCCGGAGACCTCGCGGCCCAGGACCTGGCTGCTGTGGTGGCGTTCGTCCTCCCACTCGGGGACGCAGGCGCCCACGCGCACGATGCGCACCAACTTCGTCTTTACGACGCCGCCGATGCCCTCGATCTCGTGGCGCGCGTAGCCCGGCCGCTGCTGCATCGACACCGACAGGGGCGAGGTCGACAGCGACAGCGACAGCGGCGTCGAGCTGCGGTAGCGCAGGGGATCCGTCGGCGAGCTGCCCCGGAGCTGCGGGAGCCACGAGCTGCTGTTGTTTGCGGAGCCGTTGTTGTTGGTGTTGTAGATGGCGACGGCACCACTGCCGCCGCCCCCCGCGGCAGTGGTCCCGGTGCCGCCTACTTCCGGCGTGTGGGACCGCGAGTTCGGCGAGCGGCTATAGAGGGAATTGGCCGAGGAACTACTACCGCTACCACCACCACTACTGGCATTCGAGCCGAAAGATGTCGCGTATGTGTTGGTGGCCTGCGAGATGGAGGACGACGATGCTGCCGTTAGTGGCAGCGGTAGCGGGGGCGTCGCAGTGCCCGAACCGCCGCCGACGCTGCCGCTGCTCAACATCAGGTCGACGGACCGCGCGTCCTCGGCCTCGCAGTCCGTCTCCTGCTGGCGCTCGCGGGATGCGCAGCACGCCTCCCCGCGTCCGCAGATCACGCCGCGGTCGCCTTCGCCGATACCGGTCCCCAGGCCGCCGATGACGTCGCCGTATTGGCTGCGCCATTTCCAGATCCTGTGTACGTGCGAATCAGGAGAAGTTAGTTTGGCTTGCTCAGACCCAGAAGGAATTTAACTATTTCATGCGAGGGGGAAAGGGAGATTGGGGATCTTGTTAAGAGGGGATTTAAGAATAAAGGCGAGGAAAGCAAAAGATGTACATGTGCGTTGTATGCAGGTAGGTAGGTATGTAGATATGTTTGGGTCGGGTGCATGAGTGCATGCATGGAATAATGAAAGTGTGCTCGTACGACTGGTAGTCATGATCGGCGCTTCGTATACTTCGACCGCACGGCTGGCACAGCCAGACGCCGTCGCTAGTACATGTGCATATAGCGCGCTGCATCACATCGGCATCGAGGGGGGTGTCCGATCGGAGGCGCGGCCTCGTGAGCGTCCCGAGCGGGGCCTTAGCACACGGGAGACAGAGGCGGCGGTGTCTATCGCGGAGCACGACGGGGGCGGGCGGCTTAATCGCACAATTCTATTTGGTGGTGTTACGTTAGTCAGAAGCGAGTTCTCATTATATATACCAAGGTATTCCATATTCGCCTCTGGTAACTAGTTTGTACGTGCGTAGACAAGTAGGAGGTCGTCTAGGAGAGACAAGGAGCGGAGAGGCACAGGGACTTGGACTTGGACTCGGATTCGGTTTTGAGACATACCCGGCACACGACCCTCGCGCAGCGGCGACACTCGGCGACCATGTCGCGGGCGCAGCTCCCGCTCTTGCCGCTGTACTCGCCGCGGCCGGTACCATCGTCCATCATATAGAACCAGTTACCGGCGCGGGCGCGGTAGCGAAGAGTGTCCTCGGAATCGACGGCGACGTCCTCGTTCTCGCAGTGCAGGGTGTGCGCGATGACGGCGCTGTGGTACTGCAGCAGGGCCTCGCGGACGCGGCGGCACGAGCGGGACAGGTTGTCGAGCGAGTTCAGGTCGAGCGACGATGCGATCGCCATTGCGATCCTGCGTTGTCTCGTGTCAGCCATTCTCCCCAACCAAAACTCCCCCACCCCGCCGCCCAGCCCAGCTTCCTTTGCCCGAGCATGTAGCTGGTTTTCGGAAGCGAGTGGTAAGGCTGCCAGGGGTAGGGAGCTGGTATCGGGAGGGTTGTCTGCAGAGAAGCAAATGTGGTTTGTGAGGATGACTATGCCTACGGATAACATCCGAGAGCCTCGGTCATAGCGTTCTTGTTGAGGTCTAGGCCGCCGGCACCGGCGGTACCGGTACCGGCCACGTGCGGCTGCGAGGGATCGGCATCGGCATCTGAGGTTGAAGAGCCATTGTTCGGCAGAACTTCGAAGGTCGGAACGCTAGAAGACTCGTCCTCCTTTCCGCCTTTGTTCCATTCGGGTAGCACGCCATGAGAATGGTGGTAATAACCATGTGCCTGCGGCGGTTCGCTCTCCTCGTCGAGATCTACGAATATAGCCATGGCGGTGGGCGGCGATGGGACTGGATGGATGGATGGATGGAAGGAAGGATAAACGCTGGTCCACGTCAGATCTGATAAGGGGATGATAAGGAGCTAGACCCAGGACGGGAGGCTCTTTAAGTTATGACTTTGGCCCAAGGGGATTTTTATACGAAGCACCAACGTCAGAAGAGAGGATATGAGCGGGAGGGAAGGAAGAGAAGGTGTGGTATAAAAAAAGGGGGGGGGGGGGGGGGGGGCAGCTA
>JAKJXP020000077.1:137969-236322 GCA_022225965.2 Diatrype stigma
CCCCCCCCCCCCCCCCCCCCCCCCCCCCCCCCCCCCCCCCCCCCCCCCCCCCCCCCCCCCCCCCCCCCCCCCCCCCCCCAGCTAGACATAAAGTTGAGACGGGCTGTATTTAGAGGAAAGTCTAAATTCGAGTGAGGTAGGCACGGGTAGCTTTGATGCAACACCACGACAAAGGACGGAAGGACGGGATCGTGGAAGGGTGGAAGGGTGGAAGCGAGCCTTCCTTTCCTAAAAGCTCACCGGCCTTTCCAGGGCCCAGATACCTACATACCTCCTACCTAACTATGTACTATAGGTTACCTACATTATCCCAGGAAAGTTTCCCCGGTTCATACCAGTTTGGGGTCTTGACTTCCCCCCGTTGTAGCGCTCAACTTCGAACACGACATGACTGATAGGCGCAGGTACCTGATCGAGCCATCCCATTATCAGCATTATCATGCATTGATCCTACTGTACAAGTTGCAGGAACAGCACCCAACTAGCCTGCGAATCGACTAATTGATAGTCTGCACTCCCGCTATCCAGGCCCATGTCCCCACCTACGCCCTGAGCTATAGGTACCTAGGTATGTATATATAGACCTTAGGTAGGGAGTGAGTCGTGAGTCGTGAGTCTCTTATGTAGGTACGATGCCTGTTACTGCAAGGTGTGCATTGCACAATACATGCACATATAACCCTTAGGTAATAGCGAGCAGCCAGGCAGCTCGAAGCGGCGGGGAAGCCGTGTTGCAGCACGTCTACGCCTATGAGGGTGCCGCCTGTTACGTACTGGGACCGCTTGTTACGTACAGAGGGCGAACGTGATGCTTTTTCGTGATTTATGCTTGTGCTTTAGGAGTTAAGAGGCCAGCACTAAGGGGGTTTGGTTTAGTTTGGTTTAGTTGCGCCGCAAGCCGGAACTAATGCTGCAGAGAAGGCGGTTGGCAGTCGGGAAGGTTCACTGTCAGACTGTCAAAGTCCATGGAGGGATTCTTCCATCCACACGCCTAGAAGGTCGAAGGTCGACATCGGGCTGATCGGGTTACGCGTGGGTGGAATCTAGCTACACTATCTACATACATGTATGTATTCAATGTATATAAAGGTGCCGTAGCATGCATCCATAGATGCGTGCATGAATGAATGAATGCACGAATGTGTGTCTTTCCGCTGTTCGTGCTCGAGATGCTCGAGATAGGCGGTCTACCTTACTTACCTACCCCCAGGAAACGATCACCTGCTCTATCAGACTATCACTGCTGCAGTCGTAGCGGGAGGTGAGGGCAGGTAAGATATTAGTGCGTAAATACCTGCTATATAGGCATGTATGTCTCGGACTCTCAGTCGGTGACCCCCAGCGTTGCATGAGTAGCAGAAGAGGAAACTGTCAACGTGTCGTCTGTGACTGTATGACGTATCTACTGTAACTTCAACTAAGGTAAGTAGACAAGACTATTCTGGCGTAATATACTAATATACTAGGTAGTTATGCCTGTTAGCAAATGTCTTGTGTCAACTACAATCATCGAAGGCACTAATTAGATACAGAGTAGATACAGAGCTACTATCTTTTTGGCCAGTGAATAGTCATTACGTTAAGAGATTAAAGTAAAGCTGCCATATACAACTCTCTAGATGGTTATCCCGGTTTGTCTATCCTTCACTACCGCTTTTTACAAGACCCGCTCAGCCCAGCAACTTATACCT
Organism: Diatrype stigma; assembly: GCA_022225965.2. Classification (NCBI taxonomy): domain Eukaryota; kingdom Fungi; phylum Ascomycota; class Sordariomycetes; order Xylariales; family Diatrypaceae; genus Diatrype; species Diatrype stigma. The sequence continues at coordinate 139,661 of JAKJXP020000077.1, forward strand.
AACCCCTGAACCCCTAAACCCCTAGGCCTCCTGCCCTACCACGTACTAACTACCCCTTTACTGGATCTGGAAGGGCACCATCAAGCCTATTGGACGCCTCCCCAGGATTACTATAGTCTAAATACCTACCCATGTATGCGCGAAAAACCCGGTATGCAGTGTATATCCTCTAGTCCAACTCCCCGAGCCCCCTGACCACTAACGAAGGTCGATCACGATGTAGATAGACACTTAAATTAGATTCCCGACCGCCAACCTTTCCCACGCCGATATCGCAGCCAGTCTTGCCAGTCTTGCCAGTCTATGTCTCCCGCATGTGCCTACCCTACCTACCCTACCCTACCACGCGAACACCATCAGCGCCGGGTTCAGCGCGACGGGCAGCAGGAAGTGGCAGGTGACGATGTTGGCGAGGGGCCAGATGGAGGCGAAGTAGTTGATGCGCCACTGGGGCGGGAAGGCGTACAGGCCGCAGAGGATGAGGGCGACCGCCGAGAAGCAGAAGAGGAAGGTGCCCTTGAACTTGCGCAGCAGCCGCGGCAGCTCCTCGAGGAAGTTGACCTGCTCCAGCTCCTTGGCCGTCGCGCCCCACGTCATGTCGATGCCCAGGAAGTGGCACAGGATCGCCTGCGACACGTGCAGCGAGATGCCCCCCAGGAAGATCGAGATCAGCGGGATCCACTTGAGGTTGTCCCAGACTGTTTTATATCAACCATATTGCCATGCCCGTGGTTAGCTTGCGCACCTATGTATGTATATAGAACCTCTTCTGTCCCTGGAGTCTCAAGGGGGTGGGAGGTAAGGTAGGTAGGTGGGTGGAGGTGGAGGTGGAGGTGGTCACTTACAGGCCCAGATGAGCGGCTGTTCTCCCAGCCGGTACCGCAGGATGGCGAGGGCGACGTTGCCGAACGCCGTGAACACGACGATGATGGAGATGTAGATGGCGAACGAGTCGAGGTAGAACTTGTCGTACTGGCCGAAGTACCAGCCGGTGAGAAAATAGTTGACGACGGTGAGGGCCCAGGCGGCGCCGATGGCGTAGTAGGTGCCGATGTAGGCGCACATGGTCAGCTTCTTGGGCAGGTGGATGCCCGAGAAGAGGAACTGGCGGAAAAGGGGCGTGATGGGCCCGCGGAAGAGCCAGTACTTCAGGGGGTGGAAGAGCAGCTCGTTGCAGCCGTATGCGTACTTCTCCCACCGCGCCAGCTCGTCGTACACCGTCAGCGACACCCCCTCCTTGAAGCCCTCGCCCGTGTACGTCGCGAACCGGAGGATGTAGCCCGCGCACTGCATCCGCAGCGACATGTCGAAATCCTCCGACACGTGCGACTCCGACCAGTACTTCTCGTACCCGTCCGCGTCCTCGTACGCCGCGGCATCCTGGATCGCCGACCAGCGGAGGATGGCGTTGTGGCCGACGAAGGGCGGCGCGTCGCCGTTGGCCACGGCGAACGAGATCGCCGTGTAGATCAGGTTGGTGAACCAGGTGACACTAATATCATAGACCATTGTCAGTTATACGATATGCTGCTTTCCACCTCGGATCGAGCTGGTAGAGAACGGAATCAAAGAACTTACCCTCCTTCAAAAAACGAGGTCGTCACGCGCATGACCCCCGACGTGTATTGCATGATAGCCACCTCGGGGGACTGTTCCATCTCGGTCACGGCGTCCAGCAGACAGTCTGACGGCACGCGGGTGTCAGAGTCGATGATGAGGATGTAATCCCCGACGCGGATGTTGCCCTCGGCCAGGGTGCGGCCCTCGTGCTCGTCCAGGACCTGCTGGAGGCACTGCTCGTAGGCGTCGTGCTCGTGCACCTGAGTCCAGTCCGGCGTCCGCTGGACCAGCTTGAGCTTCTCCTCCACGCGGTTGCTCACCATGAGTGCGTAGTTCATGTTCGACGCCTTCTTGAACTTGCCGCGGCGCAGGAACGGGCGCGGTGGCGCTGATCCATCCTCAGGGTTCTGGTCCGGGTTCGGGTTGTGCGGCGGCCGCGCCACCCAGCCGATGTTGTGCTCCTCGTAGAACTCGCGGCGCGCGGCCCTGTCCTCGTCGGAGATGAGCTGCATGCCGTCGTCGTTGACGAAGATGTTGGCGCTGCCCCCTTGCAGCTCGTACGTGGAGATGCACTGCTTGAGCGAGGCGATGGTGGGCTTGATAACGGCGCCCAGGCCCTCCTTGTAGACGGGCATCTGCACCGTGACGTGCGGCAGGCCCGGCAGGGCCTCGCGGTCGAGCTTGCGCCGGGGCGCCTCGCCCGAGTAGAACTTGGAATTTTTCCGCACGCAGCCGATCGGGCCCAGGATCTCGAACAGGTTCCCCACGATCGACTGGAAAAAGAAGATCGACACGAACAGCTGGACCGGGATCACCGCCGCGAGGGCGAGTCGCACGTACGACGCGTCCGTCGAGATCTCTAGCGCCAGCGCCCGCAGGCCCGTGCCGAGGCACACGATGCACAGCGTCATCGTGAGGCCCACCATGACCGAGCTCGTGAGCTGGAAGCGCCGCTCTCCCGGGTCGGGGGCCCCGGCCTCCAGATCCGACCCGTCTTCGACGCTGCCCTCCTGAGCCGTGGCGGTGCCGCCCGTCTTCTCGTCCTGCTGCTCGCTCTCCTCGTCGCCGTTGCCATCGCCATCGTCACCCGTGCCCCAGATCATCTGCAGCAGCTGCTTCTCGAGGTTGGCGGCCCGCGCGAAGATGTTCCGGGGGTTATCATCCCAGACGATGAACAAGGAGGTCTCCTCGATGAACGCGGCGAAGTGGTGCTTCTGGCACCGCGGGAGGTCGCGCATGCTGCGCAGGACCTGCAGCCGCAGGCCGCCCGGCAACGGGATGTAGTCCCGCGCTACCCGCCGCGAGGCCATTATGATGTTGATCACCCTGGTGTTGACCGTCATCGCACACTACATTACACAGGTTTCGTTAGATCAGGCAAGGCAAGGTCAGGGTCGGGGTCACAGCTACTACTGCTGCTGCTGCTACTAATCAAGTAGAAAAGGGGGAGGGAGCGAGGGAAAAACCACGTACCCGCACATTAAGCTCCATCGACATGTCGTACAGGCCGGACTGGTACTGCCTCAGGTCTGCGGGACAGCAGGTATAGTCATTCTTCCCCTTCTTCAGCACAACGCCCTCTCCGGGGAGCATGCCCGTCGTGTATCCCCTCTCGAGCTGCTGCTGGTACATGTAGTTGCAGACGACCTCGGCCTTGACGTCGTTGACGCTCTCATGGTCGTTTCGGAAGTCGCCCACGGGATACAGCGCCGAGCTGCGGATCGAGTCCGGACGTGAACCGCCTAGGCTTGTGGGCCCCGACGATGCCGGCGGGGCTCGGGGTGGTGCTAGATGGTGATTCCTAGGCGGTGTCTGTTGTTGCTCGACGCCGACAGCGACCGATTTCTCCTTCGCAGCCGAAGAAGAAGTGGCAGCGGCCGACTTGGTCTTGTTGGAAGACGCCTTCTTCGGAACGAAGTAAGACTTGAAGGCGTGCATCTCGTCGACAAGCGGTGTATAATATGATTACTTACTAGCGAGTGACGAATTATAGTGATATTATTCTCACGAAGAGTGAGTGAAAGTAGGGAGACAAAAGAAACGAACGACAGCTCAACACGAAGGGGAATAATCTCTTCAGATATGGCACTCGGAAGAAGGAAGGGAGCCGGGGATATGGGCAAACAAAAGGACCACCCCTTTTCTTTCGCTGCTCAGCACCACAGGACAACGGGATCCTGGCTCCAGACTCAATGGTACCTACTCTACCTACCAAGGCGCTTCCCAGCCACATTGCTACTCTACGTTTACTTTATTTAGCTGATGCAGATATACATCCGGTCTTGAGGTGCGGGCGAATAGGTCTAGACGTGGCTCAAAGAGGCAGCGAAAAAACGGCGCGCAAGCACTGCTGTTCCCGGGGCTGGAGCAGGAAGTATCGAAAGCCACCACAGCACATGGCGAGCTGGGAAGAGCATGCAACAGCGACAGCAGCTATAGTAGCCTCATAATGACGACAAAAGGACCGCTCGAGGCTAATGCCTATTGTCAACCTGCATGCATGCGGGTGGCCGCTTATTCACCTAGTCGGTACCTATCAGCTTCTATATGGAAGTAGTTAGACCACCTGGTATCCGGTTATGTTACCGATTTGGACGAGAAGGATTGTAGGCGCAGAATGCTGTTTAGCCATTGAGGAGATAGTCATAAGTGCCACCCATGGTTTCCGCACATGAATGATACGCGATAGAGCAAGGTAGAAAGATGACAAAAGAAAGGAAAAGGTAAACCCCCGTTACCCAGGCACGGAGATAATATGACCCTATGTTTCCTCACCGAGGCGGCAAGTCCTATCTATCCCACCTCTGATCGATGCGATATCCCATACTCGAGACAACGAACTACGAATCCCGCGCGCAATGCAAGGTGGACGTAAGTAGTAGACCCCTGCTCCTGTCCTGCAGGGCAGAGTTTGCAGCCTTCGGCTGAACTATTGCATACGTTCCCTGTACTTCGTACATATGTACGATACACAGCGTATTCACCCAGCAGACCGGCTACAGAAAGCGGGCGGCTCGGCGGCAGCTTGCAGATGGACGCTTTGCAAGTAAACGACTGTGCTCCATCACTACGTGCCATGCTTATAAAGTATCGCCACTCAGTTGGTGATTACTTCTAATGGGGACCGAACGATGATATTCGTAGTCCACTGATTGCCGAGTTTGCTAAAGCGTCCAACTGCGTCTGTGTCATCTCGTACCTGAAGCCGTCTAGGTTTATATAGACCGGCATGGTGTAACGGTCATACTAGTTCGTAAGTGTTCAACATTAACCAGTCGATTGTCGATTGGTCGAAGCGCCACAGACAAGGTAGACAAGCTATCAAATGGTTATTCGCTGAATCGTCGGATACTGGTTCCATTGGGTGAGATAAAAACCTGCTACCCCGATTGCGACGGTAGGCAATCCAGAGTAGGGTAAGCTGGGAACTGCCAATGGAGAAGACAGTCGGGATCAATTTTCGTATTGGCCTGCGGGTTTTTGTGAGATAACGCAGGTTGATGGATGACCTTGCATACCTACCTACCACACGAGCACACACGTACATACAGTCGTGGGAGGGAAGTAAGCAAGACGCATATAATTACTGATTGCTGCCCGAGGGGGAGATGAAAGGGAGAGAATTAGCGACGCCGGCTGACAGCCACCCCGTTTAGGTGTTGCTCTTGAAGCGGCAGCTTAACGCTTACTCTACTGCGAGATCACTGAGGAGGTCTCTCGATTGGCGGGTATAACTGAGAAGATATGATGTATCATGTTGGTAGGCTCGCAGGTGTCCACTGATTGGGTCGTTCGACGGTCAGTAGCAATGGCCATAGGTACTCGGCATAGGCGTCTTTCGTCAAGTCTTGACTCGATACACTAACGAGGTTCTTACCAACGGTCCGACCCGTACGCCGTTAGCAGAGTCTCCCTACCCGAGCCTCGGCAGCCTCGAGACAGTATAGAATATGTGGGCCATATATCCATGGGAGGGTCGCAACGCATGCCTCCACTATAGTGACATGTTCTAGATGCTTTAGAAGAACTTTTACATCATAGCGGACTACTTTGACTACAATCCGCCGTGGTTACCACCTGGTATGTGGTATCCTCCAGAAGGGGATTGTTTGTGCCCGGATAGTGCGCCATTGCGGGTGAGTGAAGTGCGCGAAGCCCGGGAATACGAGATGCTGGTATCATCCGTGCCAAGTCGAGCTGACTTACTGTCCTCAGGTGTGGCACCGATAAGACCACCAAACCCGATCTGCCAAGTAGGTAGTAGTAGCTAACGGTCCGAATGGAACTCTGCTCAGTGGACGATGGTATATGCGAAGGAACTATTGATATCGAATGCTTTAATGGTCGTATGGCCGGTGCGCACGTGTGTTGGATGTAACGACATATCGTTTGAACGCCGATGCCGTATAGCCCCAGTTCCGGAAGCTGATGTTATACCATATTGACTATGTAGGTAGGTAATGATTCTGGTATGAACCACGGTCCTATCATTTCTATTTTATTATAATCATTCAAGTGAACGTGTTTCAACATTCGAGTCAGTTTACTCGATCAAACCCCTTTTCGAACTGCCATCATATATTCGACTGCGAACTTCCCTTTGGGATGCGTCGGCATAAGGGTAAGCCAAGGGAGTTGGATAGAGGACATTTATACTACGTACCTAGGTAGAGGTATTCATCTCTCAAGCAATTCGCACGGCCTATTGAGAACGTAAGGGGGTAGACATAAATGCGCTGGATATTGAGATATCGAGTTCTAGATACGGGTAGGTCGCCGACGTGGCGACATCATATATCGATCTAGCAACACGGCCAGAGGGCTCTTATGTCTGTGCTACCCACATAGTGTTGTAATATTGTATGAAATATTACCGTAGTTCTTGATGGCTCACTCCGATTTGCTCACTGGTCAAAGCTGAGGGACGGCAAGCTTTATAGCGCACATGTGTGTAACGAACCATTTATTGCCGACGAATAAACTCTCTTGTTGCTCTCGATTTGCTCGGCTATCAGATGCACGCCATCGTTTTTGGCTTCGGGGCCTTCCATGATGTCTCCTTCAGCCGCACGTCACCTGGAGCTTCGTAGAACAACCCTTTCGTCGCTCGGGGCGGGACTCAACTCGGGGTTCTAGCCGGTGATTTTGAATAGTACCCCTTTACCATATTCGCTTCCCTTTCCGAGTGGCAAATACTGTGAAGCAGCTCGTACGCGTGCCGGTATCTCATAGCGAAGCTGGTAACAGTGTAATGTGATATGATTCTTGACTGCACTATGAACCCGGCTGCTAGAGACCTAAACAATGGTTTGTGTACTTACGACAGGATGACTGGTAGAATCCTAGATTCTTCCAATAACGATTTACCGCTGTTGGCTTGGATTATGGCGGAGAAATCAAAATCACATTTGAACGCCACCTTTCTGAGCTCTAGGGGTAGGTTCGTATGTAGCACGGCAATGCCAAAAGCCCTGAGACAAAAGTCATGCATGTAATCATGAAAGGGAAGTGGCTGCCATGATGATAGACCCACTGCACGGTATGCTTGTGTCTTTCGAAGCCACCCTCTTTATCTTGATCGCCGAAGCAGTTGACGTGCAAGAGTATGAGTTATAGCAGGGGATGTTGCACAGCAGTCGGATACCCGCATGATCGAGGATTGCCCTAGACCATTGTCCTTGTCGATATTAAAGCGCCTCGCTAATATGTATGTGACATGTCCTAACGTTTCAGCGTTTTGGTCTCCATCTCTCATGGCTGAAAGCAGGTGCTGTAGGCCGGCGTAACTGGTGCCCTACCTAGTATAAAACTCCGAGGCAGCCGGACCTGGTAGCAGCCACGGCCGCAACTGTCGGGGCAGTCCGGACAGGCGGATTTATATTGCTCCACTTCGAGCTAAGCTGGCAAACAATCGCCGGCCGCCGCCCGGATTTGTTCGATCCGGAGAACCTAATATCAAATGTTGACAATGACGCAGGGCTCGCTCTTTTTATCGATCACCTTTCTTTTCAAGGTGTCGCGTGAGGCAGAAGTTCCTAGGGCACCTGACTGACTGTCTTGTCTGTCGTGCGACTCACCATCGAGGGCACTTTGCACGCTCATATGATGTCTGGGGCATACACTTATAAGTATTCAGCAGAGTGTCAGGTCAAAGGGCTCGACACGTCTCCTAGGACGGGCTCATGTTGATGGGGCTCGTGATGATGATGCGAAGTATCTCGTCCCTGCTATTCAGTGGCTACCCCAATAATGGAATCCGATGTTACTTAAGACAGTCCAATTAGCTCCCTTGATTGGGTACCGCAACCGTAGTTTGTTGCCATCAATCAATCAATCGGGTGGAGTCTCATTAGGGCTACGGTGGTGGTAGCACAGAGGCGTGATAGGGCAGTCTTGTGCCTGTGTGCGTGCTTCAGGGTCCAGAGAATTCAACATTCCAGTGGTTCTGGCTGTCTGGGCTGTCTGGGCTGGCTGTGGAACGGCGGGGATAGTAATTAGTGGGTGGGCGGCTACCCAGTAGGAATCAGGCCGATCGAGATTGGTGGATTGGTAGCGTTAACTACATATATCGTTGACGACTCACCGAGATGAGAGGGCCATATACATACTGCCTGGGCTGCTGGTGACAATTCCACCACAACTTCCAAGACTTCGACCTTTTTTGCAAGAGAACGAAGAAGTTGAACGCAGTAAGGAGTAACAACCTGAAGTAACCACATAGTACATACCGTAGTGAGAACTACATGTGAGAGTTGTTGGAATTGCGGGTTTGAGTGAACGCAAGGTAGCGTCATTTTGGCATTTTAGCGGAGGCCGCTAGATTATAGTTGCGGTAGTACTTTCCGCGGAAGCTCTTTGATGTGACCTGCATACCAAGTAGGAGCCCTGGAGGTACTTTAAAGTAGGTATGATATCATTCCAAGGCGTAGGTACTTTGCATTTTGTTATCCGTTACCAACCTTGAACTTCAATGTTCGTCGTATCGTATGTACTTGCGCAACCGAAAGGGGGTAAGCCGGTACTGCGTAAGCTGGTAAGATATAGCCAGGTAAAGGAAGCTGAAGGCGATTGATAGTCTAACGGTTAGGCTTATCCGAGCTGGGTTGCTGTCTGACTCGCGGTACCCTATAGTTTTCTTGCGTATAGGCAATAATTATTGGGGATTGCAAGCAAGCCCCTTTGAATCAACTGTTTCTATCACGTTCTACTGTCCCACAGCTTCCACAATTATTCCACTTAGGTTATCTTGGACTTCCGTTCGTACTTGCCTGCATTGTTCTATTCTGTCCGTACTTGTCTTACACTTAGAGCAGGAGGGGCATGAGGGGTTAGTTACACCTGCCGGCTACTTCGTAATTACCACAGAAATCAACCAAGAGCAGCAGAAGGTTCAACTCGCACACCTCCAGGCTACGATCTTCGCTTCAGAGATTTCACAGGCCGGAGCCAAAGTTTGGAAAGCAAGCGCAAGTCAGTCACGCTGTCATCAGTCGCCCAGAGCGCAGTGGCGAGTGGCATCCTGTTCTCACCTGCAGTTTTTTTTCTTCTTTCCAGTAATCGGGCTGCTCCAGTTCTTCTAGATCTGCGTCCGCCCTGTACCTTGACTAGTAGTTCTGTTGACGGACGATCCTTCGATCTGTTCGGTCTCAAACTCTTGACTGCGGGCTTCTCGGTTCCTAATTGCTGCATTCTCCATTGTCTCATTCTCTGCGGAGCATACATTATACATTACACACATTACATAAGTGCTTAGACTAGATCCTTCTGATAGGCACCTACTCCTACTTTTGCATCGTGTTCCCACTGCCTGTTGCTTTGCCCCGCATTGTCGTCAGAATCGAAGTGTGACTTTTCACTTAACGTTCAAGCCCCATCTAATCCACTGGCAGACAAACGGTTTTTGGCTTTACGGTGTGGTCTGTGTCTCTGGCTGTGTCTGTGTCTGTGTCTGCGTCCGCGTCTGTGTCTTTCAACCTTCGAACCTCCTGACCAACACCACCTTACCTAAAATCTACATAGTTATTCTTTGTCTTGCATCTTTTAACCTCTACCTACGTTTTTTTCTCCAGGCGCCACCAACAGGAGGCAGTAAGATACTCTTATCATCCACGGTCTACACAAGCGAACTCACCCTTGCGATCGCCGAGTTGCAATCCTCCCTCCCTCCTACTCGAATACGACATCGGTTCGAACGCCCGTCTCACCGCCGCCTTTCGAACTAGTCTGTTCAACCTACCATTGAGACACAACCACCTAACTACACCCTCCCATTATCTCTGCCCAGAGTCTCGTATACTTGTCACAACCTGTGATGGCCGAGTTTATTACTCCTACGAAGCTACGTCAGCATGGGCAGCACCGGGGGTCCACCGATGACATCGGTGTCTACAGCGATGCGAGAACGTATTACTCTTCCGATGACCTCCACTCGAACCGACACCACAGGCGGAACCGAACCTATTCTCAGGTATAGCAACCGTCAGAATGCACTCAATAAATTGCACGGTCTGGCTAACTTCGGGATAGAATAGCCTAGTTCACCAGATGCAGCGTAGTATGGGACTCAATGAGCCTCATAGACGTGGAAGCCATGGTAAGCTACATTCGAGGACTGAGTTGCTTTCATTGTCATACTGATTGCACTGGTGTTTTGTAGATGAAGCCAGCAGACCGCATTCCCGACAGTTCCTTGTCGACGTCGATCACACCCTCGAGAGCCTACAAGAGCAAGAAGACACCGACAAAAACATGCAGATCACCATCGAGGATGCTGGTCCGAAGGTATGTCGATAACCGCCGCAACTCCACTCCTCACTCTGTGGCTCTTTCTGAGACTGTTACTAGGTGATATCATTGCGAACAGCCGCCTCGGAAGGTTACAATCGATTCGACATTAGAGGAACATACATGCTATCAAACCTGCTACAGGAGCTGTACATGGCGAAAGAGTTTGGGCGGAAACGTATCATTCTCGACATCGGCCGTCTCAACGAGAATCCTGTCAACAGATTGTCCAGACTTATTAAGGATCAATTTTGGGAAGGTTTGACGCGCCGCATCGATGCCTCCAGCATCGAAGTTGCGGCGAAGGACCCTAAAGATTGGACTGACGATCCGAGGCCTCGTATCTACGTTCCTCCAGGGGCACCGGAACAGTACGAATACTACACCAAGCTGGCACGCGATCGTCCCGACATTCGCTTAGACGTGCAATTGCTAGCTGAGAAAATCACACCCGAAATGGTCCGAGATATGAACGACAAACCCGGACTCCTTGCCGTTGCCATGGATGAAATTATCGATCCAAAGACGGGAGAAAAAACACTGCAGGGAGTTCCTTTCGTGGTCCCCGGAGGCCGATTCAACGAACTGTACGGATGGGACAGCTACATGACATCTCTGGGTCTCCTTGTCAATGAAAAATTGGAATTGACCAAATCGTTGGTCAAGAACTTCTGCTTCTGCATTCGACACTACGGCAAAATTCTGAACGCAACCAGGTCATACTACCTCTTGCGCTCTCAACCTCCATTTCTCACGGACATGGCACTTCGGGTCTACGAAAAGATCAAGCACGAGCCAGGTGCTACAGAGTTCCTCCGCACGGCGATCTTGGCAGCTATCAAGGAATACTACTGTGTATGGATGGCAGCCCCACGTCTAGATCCCAAGACAGGCTTGTCCAGGTATCGGCCAGATGGTCACGGGGTTCCTCCTGAAACAGAAGCATCCCATTTCGTCCATATCCTGGAACCTTACATCAAGAAGCACAATATGACATTTCAGGAGTTCGTTCGAGCGTATAATTATGGGGAAGTCGAAGAGCCAGAGCTGGACGAGTACTTCCTGCATGACCGCGCCGTCAGAGAATCTGGCCACGATACTTCCTACCGACTCGAGAAAGTCTGTGCAAATCTCGCTACGGTTGATCTCAACTCCCTAGTGTACAAATATGAGATGGATATCTCGCGCATTATCCGCAACGTCTTCGGCGACAAACTAGTTATTCCAGCCGAGTGGTGCGGTGAAGGCATGACACCTGGTCAGGTCGAAACATCGGCTGACTGGGATCGGAAATGGAGGAAACGACGAATTGCGATCCACAAATATCTCTGGAACGAGGAGAAGGGGATGTACTTCGATTACGACACGGTGAAGCAAGAGCAGTGCAATTACGAGAGTTGCACCACTTTCTGGCCGCTCTGGGCTGGGGTTCCAGACCCAGAAAAGGCGGCTAAGGTGGTCAAAATGGCCGTGCCGAAATTCGAAGCGTACGGAGGACTGTTGGCGGGAACAGAGGAATCTCGTGGCCCAGTCAGCTTAGAGCGACCGAACCGACAATGGGACTATCCGTACGGATGGGCACCTCAGCAGATGCTGGCATGGACAGGACTAGCTCGTTACGGGTATTCTGATCTTGCGCAAAGGTTGGCCTACAGGTGGCTGTTCATGATCACCAAGGCCTTCTTCGATTTCAACGGCGTTGTTGTTGAGAAATATGACGTCACACGTCCTGTGGATCCTCACCGGGTGGATGCGGAATATGGCAACCAAGGGCTTGACTTCAAGGGCGTAGCTAAAGAAGGGTAAGTAAAGTCCGATTCCTCTCTCCAATGGTGTCGTTACTAATGCTAGGTATAAGATTCGGCTGGGTCAACGCTAGCTATGTCTACGGTCTACAGTTTCTCACGACCGAGATGAAACGAGCCCTCGGCACGCTGACTCCTTACGATACTTTCGAGAAGGCTCAGCAGCTGAGAGAGGAAAAGATCCAAGCAGAGCTGTCTTGAGGCGCTTGACCCTTCAGGCCTTCGCAGATGAACCGAGGGCCGCCGTGCTTATTGGTTAACAGTGTCGCCATCCATCCCCTTAACGACGTTCACGACTCCAGTTTGAAATTTCTGGTCGGTATGCAATTGTGTCAAATTCTGGTCTAAGGTCGTCCGTCTGTTCGGTTATCATTTTTTCTTCGGCGGGAGGTTATGAGCGAGGTGACCAATAGTTGCATGTTCTTGGAGCATTGACTGGTTCAGCATCCGATCGGTAGCATCCGATTGGGACTTGGAGCGTACTAGCTTGATAGACTCATGGAGAACAACCAAGACCATTCATGGTGCATGGTACCGGGTTTCATGTTGTCCTCAAAGGAGACTTCAGTGAGGGCTCTGTTAGAATAGACATGGGGAGAAGACAGGGCGCTCTGATACCTACAGTACAGTGCAGGCTTATATTGGTATTAGTACATCATTCGTAATGGATGTATAACGATACGGTAGTTAGAAATAAAAATAGATTCGGTATCAGAAGGCAGAGTAACGACGGTGTGCGAATGGCGATTCAGCTGTCAAATGCCAGTAGCGGACGGTGCCGAAATGTATAAGATGCGATGAAGAGGTTCGATCATATGTACCTGCTTGGACAGGGCTATTCCGAGTTCTCAAGTCAAATCCTACCAAAGCCGAGGCTCAGATTTGCGTTGCAATGCTCCATCCACCCGCCAATTCCAGCTGAGATATATCGGTAACCGGTGCTTGTAACGAACGCCATTACGTATGTAGGTGCGTGTATACGCCAAGGGTCGAGGTACCTAAGGTTAGATATCGAAGACTCCTTTTCACATGTCAAAGTGGGTGTGTTAGTGTTGTTACTACGTATGTAGTACTTGTTTTCTAGGGTCTCCGTTCGTTCCAGAACCTTAAGGACCATGAGCGATGACTGTTACCTTATTGCCTTCGTACATAGCCAGGGCTCTGCGTCATCCACGGCTCCCAAATGCCCATTCCCCCGGCTTTTCTGGGGCATCGGCCAAGTTTTGCGGGGTGTTGCATACATAAGTAGGTACTTACGCTATGTATACCTGCCCATAATTAGCAGCTATGGGTAACTATAGATGGGCTGATGGGTATAAGGCTACAGGCCTAAGGTAAGCCGGGGAAGTGGGGGGCCCCTTTCCTGACGTTGCTCGGCAATTCGGCCAATGGCGGCATCCCTGGACGGACGGGGGGCCCCACCGCGCCCGTTGAGCCGAGGAGCGGGTCTTTGTCCTGTCGGCTTCCAGGCGTCAGAAGCCAAACCTCCTGTCGTTCGTTCGCTCGTTCGCCTGTCACAAGATCCTGGTTGTCGGAGAGAAGAGCCGGTCTGGCTAGGTTCACTTAGTCTTTCCACCTGGCGGGATCAAGTAGCCAGCTAGTGAGTAAGGAAAGTATAGGTATGCAGACAGTCATTGGATAATGACTCCCTTTGCCGCTTGCCCGACTGGTTCCGAGCATATACACGGCTACTAGGTAATCGGTGCCGTGTGGCTGGAATGGAATGGGTGGATGGATGGATGGATGAGCACATGTAGTAGCCGGGCATGTGCGAGTAAGTGATTCTTATTAGAATAGAACCCCGCCATGCCTACGACTTGAACCTCGACTCTTAAGTATACGCTTTTCTCCATTTTATCATCACCCAGAGTCGTTTGAACCCATCGTAGGTCTTGGTTGCTGCTTTTCGTTCCTTCAAGAAAGAGAAAAAGAAAGGCATTATAGGTCTTGCGTCATACCAATCCACGCTTGTACAGACTACGTGTGTCGCTTGAGTCCCAGAGTTGTATCTAGCGTGCCCTTCCATCCAATACTATCTTTGTGACAGAGAGGCATTGTAGTTGGTATATATTGGTTACGGAGAATTCACCATCACTATGGCGTCGAACAACATGATCAATCCCGCCGTGGACCCGGACGTGGAGGACGAGCTCTTCGCCAAGGAGGTCGAGGCCGTGAAGAAGTGGTGGAGCGACCCGAGATGGAGGTACACCAAGCGGCCATTCACCGCCGAGCAGATCGTCTCGAAGCGAGGCCACCTTCCGATCGACTACCCTAGCAACGCGCAGGCAAAAAAGCTATGGAAGATCCTCGAGGGTCGCTTCAAGGTAAAAACCCGCCACGGAGGGGGGCGGGGGAGACCCTGAACATGCCCAACGCTGACGAAGTCTCCGACAGAACCGCGATGCGAGTTATACCTATGGCTGCTTAGAGCCTACGATGGTCACACAGATGGCGAAGTACCTAGACACCGTATACGTATCCGGGTGGCAGTCATCGTCAACGGCCTCTTCGTCTGACGAGCCCGGTCCGGACTTGGCCGATTACCCCTATGTAAGTCACACTCCTAAACTTTATCCCACCTATCTACCATCTAGGTACATAGAAAGAGACGGCAAAGAGCCAATGACCAGCCAAACGAAAACTAACCGACCCCTCCTCCCAAAGACCACCGTACCAAACAAAGTAAAGCACCTCTTCATGGCCCAGCTCTTCCACGATCGCAAGCAGCGGCAAGAGCGGCTCAGCGCGCCCTCCAAGGCGGCGCGCGCCGACCTGCCCAACATCGACTACCTGCGGCCGATCGTGGCGGACGCGGACACGGGCCACGGCGGGCTGACGGCGGTGATGAAGCTCACGAAGCTGTTCGTCGAGGCCGGGGCGGCGGGGATCCACATCGAGGACCAGGCGCCCGGCACGAAGAAGTGCGGGCACATGGCGGGCAAGGTGCTCGTGCCCGTGGGCGAGCACATCAACCGGCTCGTGGCGATCCGCGCCCAGGCCGACATCATGGGCGCGGACCTGCTGGCCGTGGCGCGCACCGACGCCGAGGCCGCCACGCTGATCACGACGACCATCGACCCGCGCGACCACGCGTTCATCCTGGGGGCGACCAACCCGGCCCTGCCGCCCCTGAGCGACCTCATGCGCGCCGCCGAGCGCGAGGGCAAGACCGGCCCGGACCTGCAGGCCATCGAGGACGCGTGGCTGCGCGACGCGGCGCTGCGGCGCTTCGACGACGCCGTCGCCGACGCCGTGCGCGCCGACCCCGCCCTGTCCGACGCGGAGAAGGACGCCGCCGTCGCCCGCTACCTGGCCGAGGTCCAGGGCAAGGGCAAGAGCCTCGCCGAGGCGCGGGCCGCCGCCCGCGCCGTGGTGCCCGGCGGGAAGGAGGTCCACTTCGACTGGGACGCGGCGCGCACCCGCGAGGGCTACTACCGCCTCCGCGGCGGCTGCGACTGCGCCATCAGCCGCGCCGTCGCGTACGCGCCGTACTGCGACGCCATCTGGATGGAGAGCAAGCTGCCGGACTTCAAGCAGGCGGAGGAGTTCGCTAAGGGCGTGCATGCCGTGTGGCCTGAACAGAAGTGAGTTCTTTTCTCTTTTTTCTTCTTTTTCTTCCTCAGCCCTACCTCCTACCCCCTCTTCCCCTCCCTTTCTCCGTTCCCCTCCCTTTCTCCTTTCCCCCAACCGGGATCTTCTTCATCCCCATCCACCCACCTACCCACCCACCCACGCTACTTCACTACTCATTCACTTTCGTCGACCAAAAAACACCAACACTAAACGAAACGAAACAAGGCTGGCCTACAACCTCTCCCCCTCGTTCAACTGGAAGACGGCCATGGCGCGCGACGAGCAGGAGACGTACATCCGGCGGCTGGCGGGGCTGGGGTACTGCTGGCAGTTCATCACGCTGGCGGGGCTGCACACGACGGCGCTGGCCAGCGACGCGTTCGCGCGGGCCTACGCGCGCGAGGGCATGCGCGCCTACGGCGAGCTGGTCCAGGAGCCCGAGATGGCGCTGGGCGTCGACGTCGTCCGCCACCAGAAGTGGAGCGGCGCCGCCTACGTCGACGAGCTGCAGAAGCTCGTCACCGGCGGCGTCAGCAGCACGGCCGCCATGGGGCAGGGCGTCACGGAGGATCAGTTTAAGTGATAGGGCGGGGAAGAGAAGAAGAAGAGGGAAGAAAGAAAGAAGAAAGAATGATTGTGTCGAGATTGGATGTTGGATGCCGATGATGATGATAATGGACCATGAAAGATTATTGGGGTGAAGAGAAGGAAGGGTGCGACGGCATCCGTACGTAGGGCGGTCGTGTATACCGTTTCTTTCCCTGCTAGTGGGAAAGAGGTCGTGGTTGTGTATATAGATGTCAAAGTGTGGATAGGTATGTCCATGTGTCTAGTGATTCCGGAAACATCCAGTAGCATTTTTCTAGTAATGACAGTGCGGAGCGTGTATCTGTGTCGTCTCGTCGACTTTGTTATCATCTCTATGACTTATATGAAGAGCTAGTCCAGTCAATGGTATTTTGCGCTTCAGATGGTCTGGGAGGCTCGTTCTTTTTGTATCACTCCAGCAGCAGCGCCTGGTGCTTGCCCGGCAGCCACTTTGGGCTAGAAGCGGAGCACGCGGCGCGGGAACGCCAGCTCGTACATGCGGAACCGGAGCACCTTCCGGCAGCTGGCCGAACGGGGCGAAAACGGCGTCGGCACATCGCTTTCGCTCTTCTGTTGCATTGGCTTCGTGCCGCTCTGCGGTCGGTACGAAGTCACTTTCGCGATCAGGTTCGAGGTGCCCGTGACCATTGGCGGGGTGCATAGGGATTCCCCTGAGTTAGGTAGGTAGGTAGGTAGGTATTCATATTTGGATGACCATTTGTGAAACATGTGCCTAGGAACGTGAGTTGAAACTCTCGGGGTGTGCATACTACAGGCTGCAGTGAGCGCCCCAGCAATACTATGTCGCTTCTTATCTGGTGGCCCTCAGCGACACCCCGCCCGCCCCTGTCCGCCTCGTAAGTATGTATAACTGCCCCGCGCCCCGATCACTGGGATAGGGGGCAAAACCTTTCTGTAAATCGCACAAAATTGGAGCCCTGCAGTAAGCTTATGACAGCCGTTGAAAGGCTAAGACACGAACCGCCTTCACAGCCTGATTCCCAACATTGCTTTTTTCTTTTTTCTTCTTCTTTCTCGATTGGACACCCTCAATAGACGTTCCTTCGTCGTCAGATAGTGTAGCGCTCCGTGCCAGGGGTGTGGTCCAGGATATCTCGGACTCATATTTCACCGTATTCACCACTCCGTCCCTATACTCTTGCCTGAATGGATCCCATCCAGAAGAGCCAGGTCATACACGCACCATCGGAGGAGCCGGCCCGCGGCATCAAGTCGGTCTTCCTCGCAGGCACAACCACCGCCGTCGGCAATGTCGACTGGCGTGCCAAGCTATCCGCCTTGCTCCGCGCGCATCCGATAACCATCTTCAACCCAAGCCGCCCAGATTGGGACAACACCTGGCGCGAGGATATCACCTTCGACCCCTACCGCGAGCAGGTCCTGTGGGAGCTCGACAAGCAAGTGAAAGCCGACCTGGTCGTGGTGTACTTCCACCCCGCCACGGTCGCTCCGATAAGCCTGCTCGAATTCGGGCTCTCTGCGCAGGTTCCGGGCAAGGTCGTCGCCGTGGCCCCGGAGGGGTATCCGAAGAGGGGCAATGTGCAGATAGTTTGTCACAAGTTCGGGATCGATTTTCTGGATAGCATCGACCAAGCACACGAGGTCATCATAAAGAAGTTATCTCTCGATCCATGACAATGTGGCTGTGATAGAGATTTGGGGATTGGTGCATATAAGAGTAAGAGACAAGCGTAGTTCATACGTGACTATGGGCGATTAATGCCTTTTCCACGTTCCGGGAAGCTTGCGTATAGCCAAGGAATTCAAGTCAAACAACAACAGCAAGACGTCTTAGCGGGGCATACATTATGAGTTAAATTGGCAATATTGCCTCCAGAGCATTAGCGACATATAAGCTCTGCGTACCACAGAAACACCGTTGTTGTTCATATCAGTCTACGCGGAGCAGGAACCAGCACTAGGCCATGCAGAATAGAAAATGAGTGTTATATTGGAAGGATCATCATCCAAATTCAGAATAGTTAAGAAAGTACATGAAACGAGCGTTGATTCCAATCCTTCATACCCAGTAGCAGGAACTTGCAAGACGTGAAAGCTAACATATCATCAAGACCCAACTAGCACCACCGTAGTTGATACGTGCGAACCCCGAAATAGCATCAAATCCTACGCAGCAAGGAAAGGAATAAATGAAAAGCGTCATATGTGTCCCATTCTACCTCACTGGATTTCCTGGCAGGTTGGCATGTTGAATGACCCCCCGACCTAATTTTAGTTGCGCACAGAATGTCGCTCGAGAACGATAGTCCGCAGTTGAAGCGAACCTAGTTTGCGATATTTGCCATGCCAACGAGATGGCCACGAAGGACCTATCCGTAGTGAGGCTCACTGCCTACGTCGGGCTGCTCTCCAGGCGACACAGAACCCACGATGGTAAGAGAGTGAAGAGGGATGGAGCAACCTGGTACATCCTCCACATGCGATCCTCCTTGCTTCTCGCGGCGCAATGACAAGAGGCTCCGCGTCTTGGTGCTTTTGCTGCCGGTGTTTCTGTAAGGCCGCCTCACTGAAGAATCCTCCGTTCTTGCATAGCGGGACTGTGCAAGGGTGTGGCGTCCACTCGTGTACCTGTCTCATGTGTTTCGTGTAGTCGGATTGCTTGGCGAAAGGTGCATCCTTTTCCTGGTCAATGAGGGGCTGAGTCTTGAACGTCTCATCTCGGTAGTACTCGCATCTCTTGAAGTGACAAATGGGTATAGTGTTCTTCACGCTCTTACGTGGAGGGAAATTGATATCCAACTCAGCGTCTTCCAGCTTGTGGGCATGCCGTAGGTGCTGCTTCAAGTGGTCCTTTCTCTTGAAGTCCTTCTTGCAGTCTTCGCAGCGAAAGTCAGAGGTCTGGTCCTGGAAAACCTTGATATGTCGTTCGAGAGTATGCAATGTTGCAAACTCTTGACTGCACTTGCAGGTGAAAGGCGAATGACTAACAACGGAATGTTTTACGGTATGTTGGAGTTGCCGGTGCCTGTCACGTTCGTATTCCGAGTCAAACTTCATCAGACAGCCCAACTCATCACATGTGAAACGCCGTGGTGATGAGACGGGCTCTATGCCGCCAAGTTGGGCAGAATGGTCCTCAGGTTCATTGTCGACCCTATTTGCCAACGGCTCCTCATGTATGGGGTACGGGAACAAGTACATCCCCATGGGATGTTGATGGGCTGGACCGTAGCATCAACAGCTTGCTCCAATTGGCTGGGGTAAGGTGGAGATTGCTTACCTCCAATCATCTGAATGTACATATGCAGTGCACCTAGAGGACATGGCCATTGCACCCTACAAGTTAGTAAGACTAAAAAAAAAATCTCACGGATTCCAAGGGACCCCGCTAAGAAGCGGAAGGCCAGGCTCGTCGTTTTCAAAGGTGGCTGGCGGTGCTAGTGTTTGAGATAGGCCGCCATGCCGGGTCGCCGTTGAATGGAACTCATCCATGCGCTCTTCGAGGGCGTAGACAGGATGCTCAATAGCTCCGTAGGTCTCTAGCTCCCATGGTGAAGCAAAGTTGCTGCTCATGTTGGTCCGCGAATAATCGACGGGGCTCGGGAAACGGATACCCTGCGGCTGAAGGACGACCAGGTTTCTGGCTGGTTTGATGATCGTTGCCCTCAGTATAATAGAAAAGGCAGATACTCAGGAGGGTGCTTGAGTATGTGTGGTGATAGATGAGGTTGAAGATGGGAGATAGGATTACTACTCAGACATGTTGAGTAGAAAGACCATAGTACGTAGGCTCACATGTAGGGTAGGGTGCAAAGCTGCTAAAAGAAGCCATCACTTGTAACTATGGCCAACTGGTAGGGTGCAGCAAGCATCACGTCTGCAGTGTAACCCGCCTAAGGCTCATGTACCTACGTGTCATGGGATCATGAGATGCACCCAACGGTACTGAGTGTGGCAGTGTGTCAAGTAACGTAGCCAACGAGGCACTCAGGGTGAGAATTGGAACTTCCAATAATCATCTCCTAAACATATCAAGAACAGCCTATGCATATACTTTCGCGTATAGGCATTTCAGATTACAGTCCAAGGTAAGAAGGAGAAGAAACACGGGTAGGGCACTGCAAGTGAGATCTTGTAATGATTGTATAATACGGGTAGTTGACCGTTCAGGCCCGATTAAACAAGCTTATAAGTAAAGCGGGGAGCTCGTCCATGCACTAATAGAAGCGGGAATAGTTCGGGCCTGATTGGCGGCAGCATAGCATTAGCATAACAATACTAATATGAAACTATTATATCAAGGCACTTTGGCGGAGTGGTTAACGCGATGCCCTGCTAGTTTTAGTAGGAAGGCATTCCCTTCGGGGGCGTGTGTTCGAATCACACAGGTGTCGTCTTCTTTTTTGTTTGCGGTACAATCTGTAATTGTCCCATTCAAATCGCGAATACCTTTTTGGGGTTCTTCAAATATGTAGGACGTGAAGGTCTTGGCTTTTTGTGCCGGTGCTTGTACGTACAGAGCCGTGGCTAATAGTTAACTAATAGGCTTTGCTTGTATAAGAAGACTCTTTACTCGTCGGCTAGAGAGCAACTCTTTCAGTATGCTTGCTCGGTATGATCAAACGGACCTTGACTCAAAACATAGGTTAGGTAAATTCCTGGACGGCGAATACTTCACTTATGGACTATATGCGTCGTTCATTGTGTCGTTCATCTCGTCGTTGCAACTGATTCCCTCTCCACGAGTAGCAATAGGAAATAATAGGAGTATAGCTTGGGGCGTTCCGGTGAGGGGTTGTGAATGCTCGTACAACCTACTTACCTGATATGAGGCTATTCGCGGTCCTCACCTTAGATCAAACAGAGAGATGTTTCACCGGTCGCATGCCATATCCAAGATCCGGGTACAAAGGGGTCGAGGTAATGGCCTTCGTAGATAGGAATTGGGAATGTCTTCTACTCGCTCTCCGGTCAGATAACCCGTCACGTCTTGCAACCAACCTGAGTCACACTTGGAATGCCTTTGATATCCACGTCTCCCGGTATTTATATTCCATCCTAGTCGGCATCATTCAGGCACACTCCATTGCCAAGGTCGTCCCGAATCCCGTCTCTTGCTAGCTAACACCAGCCCACGCAAAAACGACCGATATTGGATCAACTTTGCCCGCAAAAGACACCTGCCTGCTTAAGCACAGTATCGTTGCCGCCCTTCGAGATGTGCGTACGACCGTACAGTATGGTATATTGCCTCCATCGCTCGCACTACATCGAGGGCACCAAGAAATGGAACCAAACCACCCGATGTGCGGACTCCTTGTCTTTGGATTTAGGCGTGGGTATTTGCCCGCAAGGTCTGCGGACCCGCTTGATACATCATAGAAAGATGCGTCGAACCGTTTCCAGATGCGATGCATGCCGGGTCCGGGATGAGCGCATGCGCATTGGCAGTCTGGTGGAATAGACGCATTGAGGCACGGCGGACTCTCAGATGGTAGAGTGTAGGCCTGCTTTATAAGGTCCCGAGCCTGCAATGGTTAACCTTGTCCATGCGGTTTGATGCTAGCAGGCCTGGCATTCTGCCCGTCTACTTGGTTTTATAGACGGGACACTTCATTATAATACGAATACATTTTGCTGCCAGCTGTGTTGAAACTTAGTCGTATTGCAATTATACACCTGAGGACGGAGAGAATCTAGAAATTATACATGGTATGTTGGCAAACAAGCAAGTTGTCAGGGGTTGACATAATAGGGGTTATAAGGGGAACTCTACCTACCTCAGTATCATCCACTACTTCAAGGGTGGCCACAACATTATAAAATGTTGTTTCCTCGAGTCATAAGTAGAAGTCAGTATTTAATTGTCGAAACTTTCAATGTTGGAGGGAAGGAATACCTCCAATACCTAGTGCCATTGCTATTTCCCAACGTGTTGCCGTATCGCAGTGTACCTAAGAGCGAGGCATCATGGATGTCACCCGCCAATGAACGCGATTACCCCACACCAAGCAGTGTCGCATTGCATTGCACCACTATAGCTGGGCACCTAGGTAGGTCGTAGCCGCTATAGCAGCCGCTATAGCAGATAGAAAAGCCGCCCAGCCGCCACCAATTGAGCCGCGCATTACCCGATCCAGCCGGGCTGTCATGGGTCGTGGCTGCATGGTTGCTGGTGCATGGTGCATGGTGCAAGGGTTTGAGCCTTTTCAAGGCTTGTTCCTACCCTCCGCACATCGGCAGAATGTGGAGACTGACGATGGTTGGACCCTGGTGGACCCCGCTCTTTTTTTCATTCGTCTCGAGAGTTCGGAGCTTCGTGCAACCTCGTAAGTAGCATAAGAAGGTAAAGAGAGTCTGGTGAGAGGATTGCAGGTTGAGAGTGAGCTGCATGTTTATGTTGCGTGTTTATGTTGCATGTCCATGTTACATCTGCTACCTTACACTCAAAACCCGACCTCAATTGACAGGTTCGTCCAGTCGCATGCCCCGTGACGCTTCCCGGTGTACATCAATACGGTACTGCTTGTATAAAGCTCCTTATATAACCCCCGGAACCAGTGAGGGGCAGAAGCTATAGCTACTACGTACCAGGTACCTACAAAACGCACCTACAAAAGGTCACTAAGTAGTGGCTGTCGAGCACAACAGATCGATCGACCGACGTTGTGTTACTCAACTTTTTCCCTCTGTTTCCTCCAATTTTCACGAAGTGAGTTCTTGGGTTCGTACTCACACCTCCTAGCAACCTGCAAGCCACCAGGCACGCAAGTGATGATTTGTTTCTTCTGTGTTTGAAGCTTGTTGGCTTGCATTATTATTAGACTAGCTGGTAGCTTGAGGCATCTGACCTTGGATACACCGAGAACCCCCCCGCCGATCCGGACAGTAGCTTATTCTTCCTAGCAGACCAGATCTTCGCAGATCTTCCCAGCGCATTTCCTCGGTCACTTCACACAGACTATTTCCGTGGCCCTTTCCCACGCCCCAAGTGGAATCTACCTTCATCATACCCGTCCGTTCGCCCGGTTGTCCGCTCGCCTGTACTCTTGCCAACCTATCTATATAGCCTCTTTCACCATGAATCCCGCCATGCGATGCATCCGGCCATCTGCCTTCGCCAGATCGGCACGGCCAGTCTTGCGAACAGCAGCTTCACCGAGCAAGAGTAGCATAGCGATACCGGTGGCCCTGTTCCACCACAGCAGGACCATGATGCAGCAGCAGAAGATTAAGGTCAAGAGTCCCGTTGTCGAGCTTGATGGCGACGAGATGACCCGCGTCATCTGGAAGGACATCAAGGACAAGTTCATCTTTCCCTACCTGGACCTCGACATTAAGTACTACGACCTTGGCCTTGAGTACCGCGACCAGACCAACGACAAGGTCACCCTCGACGCCGCCGAGGCCATCAAGAAGTACTCTGTTGGTATCAAGTGCGCCACTATCACCCCCGACGAGGGGCGCGTCAAGGAATTCAACCTGAAGCAGAGTACGTCCCCACATATGAGCAGCCAAGACGAAGACCTTTACCATTGCGCTCAGCTAGCTAGCTAGTGACGTAGAGCATCGTTGCGTTCCATGGGCTTTACACGCCACATGAACGCGCAGGATATCTAGCTGACCAGGTCTTTACACCTCTTCACAGTGTGGCTCTCGCCTAACGGCACGATCCGAAACCACCTGGGCGGCACCGTATTCCGGGAGCCGATTGTGATCCCGCGGATCCCGCGTCTGGTACCGGGATGGAAGAAGCCGATCATCATCGGGCGGCACGCGTTCGGGGACCAGTACCGGGCGAAGGACGCGGTGCTACCGGGCCCCGGAAAACTTTCGATGGTGTACACGCCCGACGGCGGCGCGCCTCAAGAAATCGAGGTGTACCAGTTCAAGGGGCCGGGCGGCGGCGTGGCGCAAACGCAGTACAACACGGATGAGAGCATCACGGGGTTCGCGCATGCGAGCTTCAAGCTGGCGCTCGACAAGGCGTTGCCCCTGTACATGAGCACCAAGAACACCATCCTCAAGAAGTACGACGGCCGCTTCAAGGACATCTTCCAGGACCTCTACGAGGCCCAGTACCGCAAGGAGTTCGAGGCCAAGGGCATCTGGTACGAGCACCGCCTCATCGACGACATGGTCGCCCAGATGATCAAGAGCTCGGGCGGCTATATCATGGCGCTGAAGAGTGAGTGTTTCCCTCAATCAATCCCTCCTCTACCTTTATTCTTTAGATCATGTAAGCTGACCCCAAAACAAGACTACGACGGTGACGTGCAGTCGGACATCGTGGCGCAGGGCTTCGGGTCGCTGGGCCTGATGACGTCGGTGCTGATCACGCCGGACGGCAAGACGTTCGAGTCGGAGGCGGCGCACGGCACGGTGACCCGGCACTACCGGGAGCACCAGAAGGGGCGGGAGACCAGCACGAACCCGATCGCGAGCATCTTCGCCTGGACCAGGGGTCTGGCCCAGCGCGGCAAGCTCGACGACCAGCCCGAGCTGGTGGCCTTCGCCGAGGCCCTCGAGCGCGCCTGTGTCGAGACCGTTGACGCCGACGGCATCATGACCAAGGACCTCGCCCTCGCCTGCGGCAAGACCGACCGCGCTGCCTATGTCACCACTTCGGAGTACCTGGCTGCGGTCGAGAAGAGGCTGAAGGGTGCGCTGAAGGAGGTGAAGTAGATATGTCAAAATCAAGCGAAAAGAGAGACAGGAAAAGGAAGCAAGCAGTCAACCGGTCCAGGCCTACCTAGGTATGGGGTGGTTGGATTGCTCAGCCTCATGATTCAGTGGGTGGGCGAGTAATGCAGAAATGTCAAGGAAGGATGGCAACGCCTGCGGCATTTGGTCATAAGTTATAGGGCAATCTACGTGCCTATTCACGTATCTACCTACTCGAAGTGGCATATAGGGGGAACACCGAGTTAACGTGCCAGAAGACCAGGGATAGGAGGCATCCGAAAAGTCAATTTCTTGGCATCCGCCCCTGCTTGCATATGGACCCGGCTAGATCAAAGGCTGGAGGGTTCTTGTAGATAAGACATATACGTTGTTTTCTTTCTTTCTATACGTTTGATATTCCAATGTACATTTGCATGCCCTGAAAATCTCTAAATCTCCCAGAACCCGTATATACTATACCGTCCTCGGTTTCCCCCTACTCGTCTATAAAGAAATACCTACCTACTGCATAAGTAGGTAGGTAGATATGTAATCTGCCGTCTCCCATGACCACCAATCTTATATCATAACATCTTTGTACCCATCACCGAACGCCGCTTGCCCAAGACCAACAATCGATATAAACGTAATTACTCAAAAGAAAGACTCCGCTCGTAGAAGCAAACGAAGAATGGGTATCTTTTTACGTCCCCTCCCCCCTCCCTTTCCCCAACTACCTACCCACCGACGAGACCAGATGAGACCAGACCAGGCCATCTTCCATCATATCATATCATTCATCGCCACAAAAACCTCCTGGCAAAGACCCAAGAAGTTAGCCAGCCCCTATAAACACATCCACTTTCACATACACAATATTCCCCCATTTCATTTTCGCCCCTCGTGGTTAGATTCAAAATAGCCATAGGTAATGACCTAAGGCCAAACCAACCAACCTAACTCGCTTACTAGCACTTCACCTTCACGACTTGCCCCCGCCACCAGCGCCATCGCCAGTGACAGGCATAGTGCTAGGCGCGTTCTCGGCCGTGACGCCGCTATACGCGGGGCGCGCCTGGGCCGGGGGCGCCGTGATGTCAGCGGCCATGGCCTCGTCGTAGCTCGGGGGCGCGTCGTCGTACGGGCTCGGCGGCGGCGGCGCCGCTGCCGCTGCAACACCAGGCTGCTGCTGCTGAGGGTGTTGGTGTTGGTGTTGGTGCTGAAGTGGTGGCGGCGGTGGTTCGTATATGGGATCGTGCTGCTGCTGTTGGTGTCCTGTCGGCCGCGGCGGTAATTGCGGCGGCTGTATCTTGTTGCCCGGAAGCTGCGCCGTCGTCGTTGTCTGGAGCAGCTCCGGCGGCGGGCTGATGCCCGAGAAGACGTCCACGCGGGATAGCTTGAGGGGTAGGTGGATCACCTGGGGCGGGGGATCTCTGCTGTGCTTACCCCCGCTGAGCTTTCCCCAGAGGCCTCCTCCTCCTCCGCCATTACTGCTACTGCTATTGCCACTGCCCCCGCCCCAGCTCAAGCTCAGCTTGACGTCGATCTCGTACCGGCGCGCGAGGTTGCAGGTGCGGAACGACGGGGCGACGGTGTTGGGGAGGGCGCGGCCGGCCCAGAGGCCCTCGGCGGGGATCTCGAACTCGTCGGAGCTTTCAGCACCACCACCCGAGGCGTCGTCGGGCGGGAACTTGAGCTCGATGTGCAGGTTGGACGCGGCGAAGACGACCCACCGCGTCACCTCGTCGTGGTGCAGGTCCTGCACCCGCACGTGCGTGTAGCCCACTAGGGCGATCTCGAGGCCGGTCAGGTATACGGGGGAGGAAGCGGGGAAGGGGGTGAGCTTCCGGGCTAGGAGGCGCAGCGGGAGGGGCTGGTTGCACGTGATGATGCTTGGGTGGGGGATGCGGGCCGACATCTCGATCGAGGGGGCCGTCTCCGGCAGCGGCACAGGTGGTTTCAGCTGCTGCTGCTGTTCGGCTTCGGCATCTGCCTTTTCGCCGCCCATCCCGAAGAAGGACGACCTCTTCTGACTACTGCTGCTGCTGCTGTGGTACGGCGAGGGCGAAGGCAGCGGGGAGGCGGCAGCGCGCGGCTTGAAGACGAAAGGCCGCCGGGCGAAGGCCTCCTGGTGGGTGGGCGGCGGCCGCGGCGGCTCGATGGGCAGGAACTTGAAGCCGACCTGGTAGCGCCAGTTCTCCTTGAAGAAGCCGGGCCGCTGGATCGTCACCTTGATGTAGTACCGGATCTCGGCCTCGGCGGGGAACCCCGTCAGCGACGGCGGCAGCGTCGACTTGACGTGGTTCAGGAACAGCTGGCGCGTGCCGTCCATGGTGCGGAACCCGCCGAAGCCGAGGAACCCACCTCCGCCCCCGCCTCCGGCTCCGTCGCCGCCGGGGCCCCCGAACCCGCCCGCCGCGCCCGGCCCGCCGATCCCCACCAGCGACGACATGGCCTTGGGGTCGTGGCAGATGTTGTTGAGCGGGACCTTGAAGCGGAAGCGGAACTCGTGCTGGCCGGGGTACAGGCAGGTGGAGCCGGCGCCGCCGCCGGCCGCGGCCGTGCGCTCGTCGGTGGGGTAGACCTGCTGCACCTTGTACAGCAGCTTGTGGGACTCGGCGACGACGTTGCCGCGCGGGGTCGGGATGGCGGTGCGCTCGCGCCGGTCGCCGGGGGGCACGCCGAGCGCGGTGCGCGACTCGCCCTCGAGCTTGACCACCACGTTGCCCACGTGCTCGGGGCGGCTGAGGGAGAGCACCACCCGCCCGCTCACGAAGTCCAGGTTCGTGTAGAACTCGGGCGGGTTGTCGTCCAGCGCGATGCGGATCGACATTGCGACGGTGATGGTGACGTTCGTCCCTCTCTCTCCCCTCTTGTGCTTATTCGTTTTCTTTCAGCTTTTTTTCTTCCCTCCCCTTTCGCGCGCTCTTCCTCGGTTGTTCCCAGTAGCGTGGCGGGGTATTGTACTTTGTACGTCGTACGCGATGTCTCGCGAGGTTGACAAGCAAGCAAACGGGAGGTGTTGGCACGTTTGAATGGCCAGTTCGTTGGTAGACTCCGTCGGGTCGCATGCGCTTATGAAGTTGAATGTGGTGAGGTATACCTAGTGACGTTTTTGCGACAGGTACCCAAGCTACTGGTAGTTATTTAACAAGCTCACGAAGCGCGCATGTGGTAGTACTACGATTGATAGCCGTTGATGGCGGCACCTAAGCTGGGCTGGGCTGGGCTGGCTGGTACGTTGTGTAGGTAGGTAAGGAGGTATGTAGGCAGGTACCCGAGGCTGCCGAGGCAAATACGTCACTCTTTCATATATAGGCACACATGTATGTAGTTAGGTAGGTACCTTCAATGTTGTAAGGAGCTGTAACGGTGTTGGGTGGCGTCCGTTTCATTCGACAAACATGTTTTCTTCTAAAGAATTAAAGGGACTTGATTTTGAAATAACAAATTGGCGCTTCCCAATAAGACACGTCTGTAAATACGCTATATATGCCTATTATGCGCCAGAGACCATGTAGTAGTAATCACTCCAGCACCTGCTGGAAATTAGGCCATCCGTCATTCCTGCTTGGATGGATGGAGGAGTCGGCACCGGCACCGGAACCCGGCGGATGTTTAGTCACTTTCCCTGGCTTACTGCGCCTCAGTAGGTAACGCCAACACACTATTGGGTCTTGGAACTCTGGGCTCTGCTTTGTGAACGAGATTTCCGGAAAGGAAAAAAAAAAAAAAAAAAAAAAAAAAAAAAGGTAAGATAGAACTAAGTATGTCAGCTACATGGTCGCTAAACAATTTCCAATTGTTAGATCTTTCACTTTACACTTCCTTTTTATCTTATCGCAAGACGTCTACTAACTTAACTTCCCGACCTGGAAGATGGACGGGTGGACACTGTACAGTAAGTACTAATAAGTGAGTATCTCAAATCGGAAAGTGGAGCTGCCATCCAGCGTATCACAGACTTCAAGGTTATTAGTCACTGTAGCGCAACGCAGCGCAAAGCAATGGAACCGACGCAACACGATGCCAAACGGGCGCAGCTGATACCTACTTACCTACAGGTAGCTACTACTCTAGAGGTATTACGCATAGTCATCGCCGTCCATATCCCCTTTCCCGCCGATCAAGGGAATTAGTACCGAATCTAGCAGCAGCAGCAGCAGCAGCACAAATTCATACATCCATCAATCGCAAGGGGGCATCTGATTATGTATAGTACTTTTATTTGCAAAAGTTGGTTATGAATGTTTGGCTCAAAAACTTACCAGTGCGGGCATCGGGAGTATGGTACAGCACGTCCGTGATGAGGACCATCTGAGTGTCAAATATCACATATTCAGACGCTGCAGGGTAGAAGCAGGGGTCGGTCCAACCACATCATCCTGAAGAAGGCATGCACAGCGCAGTCATGTAACAATTAGCTATATTAAATTAATATCATGGAATGGAGTACAAGGCAGTGGGATCTAGTATTTGCTAGAGCCAGTGGCCTGAAAAAAATAATACAATTGATGACGCCGCCGGACCATCATCGTGGTCATAGGAGACTTGTTCATGTCTCATCAGTAGTCATTTCCGTAGCACCCGTCCTCGCGTATCCGCGTCTGCCAGCCAGCATCAAGCACAGCGAAAATGTTCCTCGACACTTCGACGGAGAAGGGTCATATAGTACAAAGCTTACAAAGCCCTTATGTTTTGTTTGCACATGGGGCCGGTCAAGTATCTTCCGTGGGGCTCTATTCAGAAGTCCTTGCTTCTCTCATCCACCGAGCTTCCCGAGCTAGAGGAAGTGTCGGCCTTGGCGAGAGCATCATCCTCGACCTCGGGGCCCATGTTCTCCTCAAAGACAGGCTCGGGCTCGTTGATCTCGAACTTGGTCTTGAAGTCGTTCAAGTGGTTGGAGTAACCACTGCTGTTGGAACGACGACGTGCATTGACAAAGTTGAACTGCTCGTCGACGATCTCCTCACCAGCTCCGCCCCTGAGCAAGAGTTAGCCTCTACATAGAAGAGCTGATATACTGCATGGTACTGCAGGGGTAGAAACGAAGGCGACGTTACTTACCAGTTAGCCTTGCCTCCGCCATTTTTCTTGGTCTTCTTGGGATCGACGCCCTCGAAGCCATGTTTTCCGAAGAACTTGGGGACATGGTCCTGGGGAAGAGCAGTGCCTTCCGCAATAGCGGCGTGGGCCTTGTCGTTGAACTTGTGAGATCGAGTCACTATGAATAAGAGATGCTATGTTAGCGAATATGCCATATAGGAAGCCGAGGCTAGTGGAACAAGATTGCTACTGTGGACGCTTGGCAAGAGCATTGATAGTAAAGAAGAGGGTGAGGGTAGAACCACGAAATGGTGATAAAGGGCTGTTGTTGGTATTGATAAACGGGGGGATGAAATGAATTGCAAAAGGGGGTAGAAGTAGAAGTGAGATGAAGCGTAAGTGTGTGTGCCACAAAGGATCATCATCAATTGCCATGCGGGGTAAAGATATAGAAAAGGGAGAGAGCAAAGCTGGAGACTTACTGTTGGATTGAGAGTTCAATGTGGTGGAAATTAGATGACAATGGTTCTAATTATGATAGAACGTCGTACGTAGATTGGATATTGGGTTCAAGAGAAGAAGTCGAAGAAGAATTGTTTGGTAGAGGAGGTATATCCGATGAGATGAGTGTTGGCGTTGAGGCAAGTTGTTGGTGATATGCAGAGGAAAGGGTGAAGTAGTGGGGTCGGAGTTACGTATATGTGTGATATGTGTGATATGTGAGAGCTTATGTATGGATGATGGATGTATATGGAAGGGTGGTGAGACAGATTGTCTTTGGAGCTGTTGATGTTGCAGTTGCAGTTGGAGTTGAGGTTGAGGTTAAAGGTGTGAGTGTGGTGGTGTGTGGTGTATGGATGGGATGGTTTATATGCAATGCAGAAGTCCGGGGAACCACCTCAGCAATTGAGGAAGTCAAGATATATCTGTCTGAGGAGAGTCTGGAAAGATCCGAGAAAGACAGCTTGTCAATTCGATGGGGATTCCATCAGTTGGACTAATAGCTACCTAGGTTCGCTACCTAGGTAGGGGCTCTTCCCTCTTCGGAAACGATTGGAGTCATTCCCAGTCGCGTGACCTTACGCAATTGCAATCGCAATCCCCCTATCCTCATGGATATAGGCTAGGGTGCTAGGCAGGTCGAACCACGAAGCCAATGCGTCGATCGCGTGGTCACTTTGATGTCTGCAGTACGTGAGCTTAATGTTTAATGTACAGGTTTAGACCCGACGGTATATGAGACTACCTAGGTACGTTATGTACTTGCCTGCCTACATGCCTACTACCTACATAGGTACCTACCCACTACCTCCCTCCAATTGATGTGATGCAGGTAATGCTTGCCATGACCTGGTAGACATGGTGGCTGCATGTATCGTACCTTAGGATAGTCGCAACTGGCACTTAACTTACCTCATCGAATTAGAGTTTGGAATGACTGTGCAAGCTGGTGATCGCTACGAGACTCTCTCCGAGCTCACAGGCTGACCGGCAACATTAAGCTCGGAAGCACGCCACTAATAAATTGCCTACAGTACTAGCTTCGATCATCGTATGTTACTTGGGTAGGTACCATCCGGTAATTTCCTAGACGTACCTAGGTAGCAATTCACCGCTGGATGCTGCAAAAGAATGCAACTATCAACGACGCGCCTATTAATGGTATGGTCCTATGGATGCTTGCGTGGTTCAGTTGCACGCACCCTGACACCTTGCTACGTATTGGCCGTTGAAGCTGGCTTGAGGCAAGATGGAAGTATCTCGAGACTTCCATTCACTTTTACGAAACGAAAACGCCGCCATGCATGCAGGGTTATGTCACGGCCCCACTGCCCCAGGTTTCCGGCGATCGAAAGGTACCTCCAGCTGCATGTTCCCTCTATCCCTTGGGTGGCATAGTAGGTACTGACGTGAGTGCTGGCGCCGGTGATATACAATACCGGTAGCGGACCCTAGGTATATCCATGTAGCATGGCAGTTTGCGGGGAAATACCCACTTTCCCGATCTTATTGGACGATTCAGGCATGATTCAGGCATGTTGAACAGTTGCTGGCCCTGGTCTTCGCGGATCTCGCCGCATTAGCTGGTGAGGCAATTGTCCAATTGGTCTTTTGCGAAGTGTTGCAGTTAATTACCACTAACTAGGTATGTACATATATATGTAATACATATGTATTATTCGGGGATCAAACCGACACAACCGACCGACTGACCACTGACATCCAGCTCACATACGATCTCTGGCGACGAGCCAGTCGGGCATCTCCATTCATCTGTTGCTGTACGTACGCACGACAGTACATAAGAGGCAAGATCCTTGGGGATCAATCAACCTGAAGCCCGGGCTGCACGTCCCTAACAACTTCATACATAGCTCGCAGTGTTTCCCAACACTACCAAATTATGTGATTTGTTCTGTTCAATCCTACTCGGTTGGTTTTCCCTCCTCCCACGAGTCGCGTGCAAATCCTCCATTTACCCACCCAAGCCATCCTTCGACGGTTAGGTGGAGGTGAAACATTCTGGATCATAGAGAGGAATCAAGAAGCGGCTGGAAACCGTGTTGTCCAGTCGAGCCTTGTCTGTCTGTGTCTGTGTCTGTGTCCGCCTGGGCTTTAAGGGGTCCAGACCTATGCGGGTACTCACAGTGCTGGTAATCCAGCTTGGGTTGGGCCGGGGTCCTCAAGTTGGCTTCTTGCTGCATGAACAACTGATGGGCAGCCGAAATCTTCCTGCAACCTGCCTGGTCAGCTGACTTCTGGGTATGTAGTAGAACTGATAAACTGTGCTGATAAAACTGTGCCAGGAATACGTGCCTGATGATGTTTGCACTGTCCAGGCAGCCAGGCCCCTGATCCAGTGGAATGCGTGAATGCCATAATGCCGACAACCTTCGGACAGTAGGTACTTCGTGCCTAGGGAATGCCTACCCCACTAAAGCCTCTTATTACCTAAGCTTGAACCTTCACATTGACATCCCTGTCGGTGCCGCAATCGGATCTGATAAGAAAAAGTCCTGGAGAAACAACATCGAATCGATTCGAGGTTACCAATAATTTTTCCCTTTTTTTCCCAATCTGCCGATACTACTGGTTTTGACTAACCCGACATCTCCGCTTCTCCTGTTCTGGCTGCTTTGCCCGGTGAATTATTTGTAATCCTCAGATATCTCCTTTTTAATTTGCGCATTCGCAAGCACCTTAAGTCCCGATAGACTGGGATTATATATTCCACTGCAGCCAAGTATCTCGCGAAGTTGGGTCTAACTGTTGTTGTTATTGTTCTTGTGGTTCCTATCGTCGGCCCCTCAAAAAGCCGAAAAGTTGCCCCTCCACCTTTCGTCATCGCCATCCACCCTGCCACTTCGACTTCGACGATTCAACAACCTACATTATCTACACTCTCTTCTAACCCGCCTCCTCCAGACATAATCTGGTTGCGGAACGACCCGATTTCTTTCATCATGTCGCCTTCAATTATTACCATCGACAACACCTCCGACTTTTCCACACCCGCTTTTCAGCCAACTCGAAATGGTTCCTCTACTACCAGAACCCTTCTCCTAGCCCCACCGAGCATCGCCTCGCACGAAGAGAAACTACGCGCCGTTCTAGCCACGCACGATCGCTCCGTCACAGACTTACAGATGCTGGATAGGCTTTCCGCGGGCCTCGTCAATTTGCCTGATGCTACGTACGACCTGATCCTAGTCCTCACAGACGCCGACGGCACGCGAAACGAGTCGACACTCCTTCTCAACCGGGATGTCTTCGCCAAGGTCGTCTTGTCGCTCAGGATCGGCGGGAAGATCCAGGCCCAGGATGGATCCTTAACACAGAGCACTCAGACCCCGGATGCCAGGGAGGCGCTGTTGGCAGGTCTGTTGCCTGCTTCCGACGGATTCACGAAGCCAGATGACGGCGCTGGGGATGCAGTACCCCTCAAGCTGGGGTTCGGCAAAAACAAGAAGAAGAGTACTGCGGGCCCTGCTATCTCCAATGTTACCGTGCATCAAGCAAACGGAAAAGATGCCAGTCTCAAGATGGTGCCACCAGCCGTTAAGCCTGCAGGTGTTGGATTCGTCGATTTTAGCGATGATTTTGGCATTCCGGAGGATGAAGATGATGACGAACTGATTGATGAAGATACCCTGTTGACAGAAGAAGACCTGAACAAGCCGCTGGCAATTCGTATGTTTACCAATGCTTGCTTGAAGCCTATGGGGTTGTTCATGGATAATACTGACTATTGTTCTGCAGCTGCCGAATGCATTCCTAAGAGCAAGAGACGGCGTGCTTGTAAGGATTGTACTTGTGGTCTTGCCGAGAAGATTGCTGCGGAAGACCAGGCGAAGCGAGCGGATGCGGATGCCAAGCTACAGACCCTGAAGCTTGGTGCGGATGACCTTACCGAAGTCGATTTTACAGTCAAGGGAAAGGTCGGATCTTGTGGGAATTGTAAGCTGCTTCCCAAGGTCCATCGATTATGTGCAAAACAGTATGCTGACTCGAATACTACAGGTGCATTGGGTGATGCGTTCCGATGTGATGGATGTCCTTATATTGGCGTAAGTAACGGATCTCCCGAGCCACATCGTTGTTATCTGTACCACCTTCGAGCCCAATTGCGTGTCTTAGTGATGCTTTGTAAAGGCTCTCATCAGGTCCCATCCCCGCTTGAAAGTAAGGTCAAGATCTTGGTTAGACAGTTGCTAATAAGACTCTTTCAGATGCCGGCTTTCAAACCAGGAGAAGAGGTTAGGCTACTTAACAACGATGTGCAGCTATGATAAGCATGGTCTCAGAGGGATGAGTACCACCGCTACCACTGGCGACGATAACAACATGTCTGGTGGGAACGATAGCGGAAGCCCAGCCGGCGACACACCCGAGGCTTCTACCCCAAATGGACAACCGAACATTAAGGTCACAGATAACAACAACGAGATCTTCTTTGAGATCAAGAATGTTGATCAGGCGATGGAACTTTCTGTTTGAGGATGTTCTCCGAATGGTTGGTGATGGATTTGCCTTGGATTCAAATGAAGGTCGGCATGCGGGCCACACAAGATAGTCAAGTAGAGAATGATGAATGATACCTCCACGCATGCATATGCTACTCACTCTTAGACGGGTGGTTTTTTGTATCGAATTTACCAAATTATTCTAACCTTATAGCTATATATCCGGCATGGGAGTCAGGCGGCAGGGTCCTCTTGGGATGAGCTGCAGGTGACTGACTTGTATGAACAACCTACTGAACAACTTCACAATGTCACTAGATACAACTTCAATAGCAGCAACCCAGCTCGAATTGGTCTACGAGGCGAACCAGACCCTGCCCATCGATCCGTGGGTGACCCAACGTTGCTGATATCAGGATCATGTCCTCCAACTAAGAGGCTGGGGATTCATCGACAGGTCATAGTACATATATATGCATGTATGGCTTACCTAGCCACATACCATATTGCCCAAGCACATACGCTTGTTATGTTAGGTTGTAATGGATATCGCCGGGCGACCACCAACCTAGAGTGGGATTGCATTACTGTTTATAGGGGACCGATTCTCGGATTCCAACCTATCTATCCGTACTTACTTACGTACCTAGTCACATTGCTCTCCCAGCTTTCCCTTGCAAGTAAGGTGTAATCAATTAAGCAAAGGCGTGATCAACAGCACTGCATTCAGCAAGCGGACACGGGTCTGTTTCGTTGTATTTATTGTGACTGACGCCAAGCTAGGCAGGTAAGGTTGCATCTGTCCTGTCTCGTCCCGTCCTGTCCTCTCTGCAGTGTACTTCATCCTTCCCCTTTTTGCTATCTATGGACACTCGCACGCAACTAGTACGTGTATTTGCTGTGCTTTCTCTTCCATCTCGACATGGCCATGACTAGGGATTCTGTGTGTTCCAATACCACCAACTGCGTGATCTCGTTCAACCATACAGGCAATGTAGGATTTAGCCAGGTGAGGGAACCTTCAGACATGTGCTTGTTAGGAGGCAGGCAGGTAGGTAGCAAGCGTATTTAGCGAAACAAGCCCTGATTTCCCCTTTCCTTCCTTCCGTATTTCCCTCAATACTCATTATTAGCTACCCAAGCCGGCCAGCCGGCTTAAGCAAGCTCAAGGTTACCTCGGTGTCCAGAGCGCGAGCGAGGCTCACTGCTCAATCCACTACTCAAGTCCATAGGGGGGTCGATAGGTATCCCATGCAGGCAGGTAAGCAGCTGCCTACCTACCTACAGCCTGCTGAGCCGCCCCACGAGCCCCGCGAGCTCCACCCGCATGATCTGGTGCTCGTCGCGAGCGCGGGCGCGTTGCTCCCGGATACCCGCGGCCTCAGCCCGGACCGCGGACAGCTGGCGCGAAACGTGCTCCGGCACCGGAACCGGAACCGGCGCCGGCACGCCCCGCTCGTCGCCGTGGAAATGCATCTGCTGGAACTCCGCCGTCAGGGAGTCGACCTCGTGCTGCAGCGGGCCCAGGGCCGCATCGAACTGCGCGAGCTCCTGCCGCTTGCCGTAGAGCGCCTCGAGGAGCCGTTGGCCGATCTCGTGCTGGGAGGGGGGGTTAGCTTCTGCGTTGGGGTGGGTTGGGGTGGGTAGGTAGGTAGGTAGGTTGTGTTATGGCAATGGTATGGTATGGTATGGTATGGTGGATGGTACGAGGAAACATGGTGGTATATGGTGAGGGAGAAGGGTGCGAAGGACAGTGTGGAATTCAGAAATCAGACGAACTCACTTCAACTCTGTCCCACTCATTTAGACTGGAAATAAGACCAGCATGATCAGCGTAATAGTCGTCGTCATGAGGAGAATAATAGCCAGTGTGCATGTAGCTACCACCATAGCCCTCGAACGAGCCCATTCCAATTCCGCCGAAACCTGGATGGAGAGCAGGACCAGGCGGGGTGTAGTAGTCGTCGGCATGGGGACGATAGAGATACTCAGCGGGCACGTGGTATTCCGGATAGCCACCGAAGCCCAGCCCGTGCTCCAGAGGGGGAGGAGGGGCAGGGGGGAACCCGCAAGCCCCAGTGCTGTTCAAGTTTCTGATGAAGTTCGCGATGTCGGCTGCTACACGTTTCTGATCCGGCGTATAGGGCTGGCCGTCGAAAGCCGGGACGGGGACTCCGGGAGCAAAGTTCTTGAACATTCCAGCTAGCTTGGGGCGTTGAGCAGGCTCTAGGAATTCGGGAATGATGGATCCGGGGCCGGCGCCCGCGCCGGTACGTGTAGGGTCCTCCGGAGTGGGAGGAGGGGTGAACTCTGGCTCGCTCTCGGAATTCTCAGAAGGCAGAGAGTCGTTGCCGCCATTCGGAGTCTGGTTCGCTCCCATAGACCATGGGTTAGGTGCAGGATCGCCCATTTGTACCGGATAGTCCCATGGTCCTGCCATGACTGCGTCCTCCATTTTGAGAAGTTGCTTCGGGTGTCTTTGTTGTTTGAATGCTGGGACGGAGTGTGGTTTGTTAATTGCTAAAGGCGGTTGATTACGATCAGAGCTTTAGTAGTTGGGGTCGTGTGAAACGCGGTGCAGTTGATCTTCGTTGAATTCTTTCGTGGTGGTAGGTTGGATTAAAGAAAGAAAGTGGGATGAAGAAAGAATGAAGAGTTTTCACTGGGAAGGAGAGAGAAAGTTTCAATGAGGAAAGGTTGTAGAAGTACAGGAAGTGGCCCCGGAAGTTTTTCCTATCAGTAGGAAAGCCTATCAATAGGAAAGTGAACTTTGACGCACAATGATGTCGTTAACCAAGGTGGTAGGTAGGTAGGTAGGTAGCCTTAAGTAGAGATGAAAAGCCTTGACGTCCAAGTAGGTACCTACTGTGCTTATCTGCCCGTTACAAGCAGGTAAACCTGTACTTGATTGGAATGTGTTGGCTACAGGTATGTATCCTGCGGAACAATAGGAACTCTGCGGAACAATAAGAACCTATAGGAAATGTCATGTGGCCGAAGGGTACTAACAACTTCCTCATCACTGCAACCTAACATGCTGCCTACCTCCTTCAAAGACTTTTCAAAGGTAGTTTAGGATCACCTCCCGCTGTCCTTAGAACCCCCTATCGTTACCCCCCGCGATCGTTTCTCTAGGTTCTGCATAAGCACTTGCGATGGAATCTTGGAAATGGGTATCAAGTCTATGATCATTTTTTCAAACCTCCAGGTATACTAGCGAGCAATGACAACACATGGGACTTACAAGCTTATATAGGGTGAGGAAAGGGGAGGAGCGCCGGGGGAAGAAAAGAGAAGCCCCAGTGATAGGTATCGTGGAAGGAGTAGGTGGCAGCTATGGGCTGAAATTGATAGTTTGCAATATGAACGGCAAATATTTGCCCTTCTACTGGACTTGATATAATTACAGCCTTTCGTGGGTATTCGTGGCTATGCCCGCTGCCTACTTATTCATGCTATCACCATGGAGTATTTCAGCATTCGTACAAAGTCAAGGCAAGACCAAGTTGCCCTGTATGGTTTTGATATGTTTGGTCTTGTTACATTTGATTCAAGCACATCATGCCCCCAAATACGTTGGTTTACACAGGTCCAACAACCCTTTGCTTATATATATATATATACTTGCACTCGAGAATCTTGGTAGGGCCTAGTTAGTCGAAGGCCGAGAAGAAAGAAAGTGGCCAGCAAAGCCAATAGTAAAAGCAAAGCAAAGTGCTGTTCGACTTGATTGAATGGTTTTCTGTGTTTCCAACGCTGTTGGTGTGTATCATATCCTGGTCCGTTCGACGGCTCCTGTATGGAATCGAAACAATCCCTGGGCTTTTCATGACGAGATCAAAGTCCACCACGAACAGGCTACCCCTAGTATACCTGCCATATGCAAGGTCGAGATTCCTCTTGACACGTACATGTGGTTTCTTGACAGCGTAAGTAGCGATGTGGTCGATGATGGCGGCAAACTCAGGCTGCTCAGACACCACGCACCTGGTCAGCTCTAGGGCGGGACTGAAAGTCCTAGCCAAGTATCTGGTCTTTTGCCGCGTATGGACCCAAGTTTCCGGTCATCCTCTACGCCGGTTGTTCACTCATATATTGTACCACACTCTCGATGATTGATTGCTAGATTCAGTCCTTAAACTCCCTGGGTCTCAGGGGACTTCAAAGTAGTGTAATATCGTATCATATGCGGTACTGATGTATGCATGCATGTATGCTGATAAGGAAAAGAAAAGGAGAAGGAACCTAGATCGGACAAAACCGAAAGAGCAAAGACATAGAATCAGCCCATACTATTCCATCCCTGCCATGCAGTCCTGCCGGGCCTTTACCATCCGTTACACCTCCCCTATGTTTTAACGCCATCCGCCCATCCGCCCGTTTCTGCTCACTCCTTCACTCACCCCTTGTCACCGAATTCAGCTCTGGCTTTTTTCCCCTCTAAATCCCCGCGCATGCATGCTATGCAAAGGCCGAATGTATCCCCCACCTACCCACCCACCGCCCCTTTCCCCTTTCCCGTAGATGCGTGAGCATGAGCGTGAAGTTTTTGGACGAGAAGAAAGAAAGCAAACACTAGAAAGGTAAGGTAGTGGTGGCAGTAAACAGTAGTAAAATAGTAGTATACAAACGTTTCAGTTTCCGCCTTGCTGTCCCGTTTTGATAAATATGCGTCTAAAAATGCAGCAACGATGCGAGAAGGAAGAAGAAAAAGAATATCCCTTCCGACAGGAAAATAAAAAATTAAAAATCTCGTGTAAAGAGACGATAAAAAACGAGAGACTCGAAGAGAAAGGAGTAAGAACATGAAAGAAGAAGAATAAAAAAAAGCAAGAGAAGAGAAGAGAAGAATAGAAAGGCAGAAAGACCAGAAAAACAAAAGATCAGGACCACTTCCAGTTGAAGCCCTCCTCGAGCCTTTTCAGCACCCTCAGCGCGTCGACAAGCAGCTTGCTCCTGTTGCTGACAGCCTCGCTCTCCAACCTCTTCCTCACCAATGCGATGATCCCCGCCGTCTCTATCCGGTCCCTCGCCTCCAGCACCTCGCTCGGGCCGAGACCCGCAAGCGTCCGCAGCCATCCCACCGCGCTACGGCTGCTATGCCGTCCCCCCTCTCCCCCCTTGCCCTCGCCCTCACCCTCGCCCTCGCCCTCCGTCTCCCCTCCTTCCCTCGTGTCCGCAGCATTAACATTATCAGGGGTAGAAACGATGCTGGTAGTAGCGTCGCCGCCACCACCGCCACTGCCACCGCTGGCCGCCCCCGTCTTTCTCGGGGGTAGGTGGTGGTGGCGGCTGATCGCCCAGCAAATGAGCGCGCAAACGTACATAGACCAATAATCCGAGATGTTGTCGTAGCTTCGTACACAGGTGTCGCCCTCTTCCTCGTCGTCATCGTCATCATCATTAATAGTTGTAGTTGTAGTTGTAGTAGAAGTAGAAATCGAAGCAGAAGCAGTAGCAGCAGGAGTGAGATCATCAAAGAAATAGAGCAAGGCCTGGGCGGCGAACCCCGCCGCGGCGCCGGCGTGCTGGCTGCTGCCCCACCGCCTGAGCCGCTTTTGGCGCTGCTGGAAGTCCTCGGCGTGCAGGACTTTATGCGTGAAGATCCAGCTGTCGCCGCTGACGGCGAGCAGGTCGTGGAGGGGCGTGTGGTGCAGGGCCAGGTAGGTGTTGGCCACCGGGCAGCCGGGGAAGAGCGTGCGGATGCGCTGTTCGGCCGAAGAGGAGAGATCGGCCGCCTCGGTCGCGAGTAATGGGAGCGACTGCGCATCCGCTCGCTTCGGCAGGCGGAGGAATTCCGAAGCCAGGAACATGGTGCGGTCCAGGGGCAGCGCGGCGGCCACAGCCTCGGGTGTCAGGGTGACCTGGTTCAGATACGCGGGGCCCACCCGGGCGGAGATCCGGTTGTCCCAGATTTCGGAGGTTGTGGCGCGCCAGAGACCATCGTTGTACTGCATCAGGGGGATAGTAGGTGGTGTCGGCGTGGAGAGTGACGTAAGGGGTTGTTGTTCTTGGTACACGGATGCGTGAACATCCAACACAAAGCAGGAGGCCAGGAGTCTGCGATAGGACTCGGCCTCGATCCACCGGTCCCAGCGTTCTTCGCGCGTCGCGGCCGCGGGTATTTGATCCATCGGGGTTTGGGATTCGGCCACCTGTGCGGAAGAAAGACGTTGAGTACGGGTGCCAAGGGAAGGGCGACGGGAATGGTGGTGACAGTAGTAGTAATAGATGAAACCAAGCTAGATAAGAGAAGAAGAAGAAGAAAAGGAAAACCCTGAAAAGAAAAGAAGAAGTATAGAGTATACGTGAGGAAACTAACGAGAGTAGCAACGGGAGAAAGAGGCGGGAAACTCACCCTCGAATAGAGGTTACGGAATTGCTGCGACGGTCGGGTCACTACTTTCCGTCCACGGAACCGTGCGTAGAACTCGCAAAGGAGGATCGTCTGCATGACTTGGACGCTCCAGTGGGGGACCTGTCATGTTCTCTTGTTCAGCGGCTTTGACCCCTGAGATATTACCTAATGCGGAAGCCCTTGGCAGGGGAAGAAGGGGCTGGTGAAGGTGAATAGGGACGCATCCGCAACTTACGCGTTTTACTTCGTGCCAAGCAAACTCATGCAGTTGGTTGCCTGCGATGCGATCCTCCTTGCCTGGGAGAGATTGTGTGGCCACGGCAGCCATGGCACAGCGCAACAGCTCGGCAGAAGAGTCCACGCCCCGGCGGTGGACCAGGGGAAAGAGCGTGTCACAGCGCTTCCAGTACAGCTCGAGATACTCGGGGATGGCGTTCCGCACGGACCGCGGCAGGCCGAACGCCGTCAAGGAGGCGGCAGCGCCGGATAACGGACCCAGTAGCGCCGCCCCCTTGAAGCGGCCTACCAGTGGCGGCGTGCTGTGAAACGGGACGGAAACGGTGACTAAATGTTCAGCCGTTTGAGCGGACGCTAATACGGTCGGTGGGGATAAGCTACGAACTGGGGAGGAGTACGGCTGATGGTGGTGTGCATTTTCAAGAATAGCGGTGTGCTCGTCTTGGTACGGCATGTGCACGTCCACCATCGAGCCGTAAGGTTGGGGAGACGAAGAGTACGTGGTCATGATGTTGTATGGAGGCGCGGCTGAGTTGGCTTCTATGCTGGCGTTCGGGCTGCGAAGCTCTTGCGAGGTGCCTGGCTGGTATGAGGACATCATACCCGGGCCAGTCCACTCCGAGGGAGGCGACACATAGCTCCTACTCAGGTGCCCACCCCGAGTGGCGTCGTCGGGAGTAGAATAGTTGCTGTCGGAGGCCGAGGCTGACGACGGCCAGGGAGAGACGTCGGCCATGAGACCTGGGACATTGTTCTCGGGTATCGTCAGGCTAGGCAAACCCTGCGACAAGCCTAGAGCGCTCAAGTATGTACCAGAGTACTCGACAGACGTCGTGCGCGGCTGGTCGTACCTCACTCCGAAGTCGGTGGGCGCCGCCATCGAGGGGCCAACGAAGCCTGAAGTGCTCATCATAGAAAAGGACTGCGAGTTGGAATCCAGGACGTAAGGCGAGCCCGATGGGTCGCTCGGGTCTTGCTGTTCCCTCTCTCGTCGTTGACCAGGGCTCTGCGATGGGGGCATTGGTGGTTGTCCACGGGTACTCGCCGGGTTCGACATGGGATAAGGGGTGACATTGCTAGGGTAACCTGCTGAGCCCGGCATGGCAGGAGATGTGTCCATTGATGCTCCGGGGTTATGGCTTCCAAGCATGGGAGAGTGGGCATGTGACATTTGGCCCATGGGATAGTCTTCTGCTGAAGTTGTGGACTCTCTTCGGATCCCGCCCTCGGGTATACTCTTCCCTTTGTCGTCTGATTCACTATATTCGAGTCAGCGCTATCCCTTCCTGCACCTATCCAGCTGTTGGTCCTTACTGTCTTTGAACATGGCGAGCAAGCAGGTCAGGACGATGAAAAGCCCGATCACAACCAGGCCAATTGCAAGGATATCCAGGTGTCTTATGACTTAGTTGATGGCGCCTAGATGTCACAGGTTAGTAGCCAGACTATCCAACATGACCCCCGCCCCCCTTGAAAGCATCCTGCATACCTGAGATGTTCCGCTCTTGTGAAAGTCTATCTCACTGATTAGCCCAAGGGCTCACCTTAACGACAGCTGTGTGATAGAGCTCTTACCTTGGGCGGTCTACACGATTCGCAAACATGGACAGGTATGCCCTTCTTCGCCCTGCTCACGCGACCCGTGATGGGGGTAAACCTGACCTGAGTTTCCGACCCGGACCCGGACACGAGGGGTCGAATAGGAACATTCGATGGTGCCATGCTGGAACTCTGCCCTTGACCCCCGTAGCCGGTAGGGTCCATCGAGTCGGTGCTGTCGGTGCTCTGCTGGCGCGCAAAGGCGGGGCGTGTCGAGGATGACGACGGAGATGGTGCTGGGGTAGAAGACCTTGAGGGGCGGTTCGATGGTCCACGCCGTCTTGTGGAGGATGACGAGGGTGAAATTAGTCTATCGCGTTCCTCCTGTGTGTTTGCATAGCTTGACGGTGCCGAGCGGGTAGGGTCGTGGTCTCGACTCTGTGCCGGAGCGGTAGCGCCATCGCCATCCCTTTTATTTGTCTGGGGAGGCTCCGGGTCATCATCGTCCATGTGCATGATGAACTTGAGGCTTGCCATGGTTGTGGTCAACTCAAAAATGGAAGCGACAAAGTTAGAAACACAGCCCTGCTGCTGAAAGCTACCCCCCGATAAATAAAGAGTCGAGTGATAGAAATAACCATGAAGAATGGTAAGACTATAGTGACATGGGTGTTGGTGTAAGAGAAGGCTCAACGGGCGGGAGATCTCAGCCTTCCCGCGGCGGACGGCAGTCGATTCGGCTCGATAGAGTTTGTCTGGGACTGGGTCTGCTTCTGGGTCTGGGTCTGGGTCTGGGGAAAGAGGAAAAGCGTCTCCGGTCTGTCTGCTGCGATGGAACGAACGAGCAGGCTGAGCGGCATTGCTATAATCGGATGGGTAGAAGCCGGAGAGGCGCGCGCAACGTCATGAATAAGAAAGATGAGATAACCTCGGGAGAGAATAATAATAACCCAAAGATAAATAAAGGTGTGAGGTAAGTCCACAGTCCCCGGCCCAGTCCACATTCCACAGTCTAAGTCTAAGTCTACGGTCTACAGCCTACAGTTCAGTCTAGGTCTACAGCCCACAGCCCGTGTCCGCCGTGCCTGGCGAGAGGGCGGACAGGTGCGAGGTAGAGGCGCGAGGTAGAGGCAGAGGCAGCAGAGGAGGCAGAGAGACAGGCAAAGAAAGGCAGCCATTGCCGTGCAAGGGAGTGGTGGTGGCATTGGATCTCTCTCGCGAGAGACCCCTGCCAGCTGGAAAACCAGGGTCTGAAGGGCGGTAGTATTCGTACTTCTGTCTGCATGTCTGTACGTTATGCAAGGTACTCATTCCTTCGAGCAGGTTGCAGATACAGCCGGCCATCGTGCTGCCTGCGCCCGAGGATCCCGTATTGACTACCCTCGAGCAGGCTGCGGACAGCGCCGCGATGGTACATACG
This sequence comes from Diatrype stigma, assembly GCA_022225965.2. NCBI lineage: Eukaryota > Fungi > Ascomycota > Sordariomycetes > Xylariales > Diatrypaceae > Diatrype > Diatrype stigma. The sequence continues at coordinate 184,184 of JAKJXP020000077.1, forward strand.
GACTATCACTGACTATATGTCTGTAGTTATGTATGGCAGGGTGGAGACTGGCCTCGTGGCTGCGAGTCTCGAGTCTCGCTGTCCCTTTTGGGCCTTTTTGGGTCTTTTGGGTGCTGCGAACAGGCCAGGGCTCCACCTGCACGCGGCCCAGCAAGAGGGGATCCAAGGCTCTTCTTGGTAACCTGGAATGGAATTGACCTGGAATTGCTTGAACGCGGTAGGCGAGCAGGCGAATGAACGAGCATGTATTGTGTATTGTGCATTGTGCATTGTGCATTGTGTGTTGTATATTGTATATTGTATATTGTATATTGGACGTTGTATTGCGTATTGTGCAGTGTGTGTTGTGGGAAGTGGGAAGTACCGTGTGCAGCGTACCGCGACAAGCTTGGAACATTGAACAGGCCTGGGCGCAGTCCCGCACCCGGCGGATTGGATCGCGTGGTGTGCCAAAATTAGAAAGTGAGCGACTGTTACCACCTCCTCCGGCCTGCACCTCTACCAAGTAAAAGTACCCTTGGCACCCTTGGCATCCTTAACAGGACACCCTTGGCACCCTTAGCACCCTTCGGTCCCTAACACCCTAGCACCCTAGCACCCTTAGCAGCCCTAGGGTAAACGGTAGGCCTTCCATCCGCTGCTTGGTACCTCTGCCTACACATGTATGCACATACACGGCTACATATGGAGGTACCTACAGGATGCGGTGAAGGACTTATGTAGTCTAGGTATGTAGGCATTCGTAGTAGCAACGTTGATGTCACGGGAAACCCATCTCTGGCAATTCTTTTATCACGGCCGATACGAGTCTGCTATAGTCTTGGTCATAGCATTAAGGTTAGTGGGCTTAGTTATACAGCTATCGACTTCAGCTCGTACCTACACTAACACCTATACTCAATCACTAATAAGACTTGGACATCTATGGGCGTGAACAATCCGATACTTACATGCGTACGTCGTCAGATCGTGCATACCTACGTATGTACGTACGTAGATGTTTATACCGGCATGAGTAATGAGATAGACATACATGAAGGATCTACAATATACGTACATATGGAATCGCTGAAGGCATATGTGTGTGTGTGTGTGTGTGTGTGTGTGTGTGTGTGTGTGTGTATACAATTACTAGTTCGATGTACTGCTAAGCGCGCCTCCCCTTGCATGCGCCGGTGTTTTGTTTCAAACGTTCACCTATATGTTTCTTGGTATTATACCTACCTAGGTAACCAAAGACATGAATGATAAACGCATTCAACGCCAGTTTATGAGCAGATCGCAGGTATGCGTAGTGCTGATCTGACGGAGGCGCAGCTTAGCGCATGCTGTGCTGTGCCGTGCCTGTCGCATGGGGTGATGGGGTAGAAGGGCAGGAGGGTGAGAAGGGCACGGGGGGCATCCATCCCCCAGAGTAGGTATGTATGTAGGTAATATATACTGTAGCACTGTAAGTCCCTAGAATAGGAAGCGTTGTGTAGTGTAGTGTAGTGTGGTGGACTGTACAACTACAGGTATACGGAGGAAAGTGCACCGCCAAGGAGGCTGTGTGGTTTTATATATACAAATATAGTAGTTATAGTGTCACAGCAGACTTATCTTGTCTTGACATACAGAAGAAAAGAACAATAAAAAGAAAACATGGTGTAACACACCAGTAGCGGCAGTGGATATGTCAACATGCATGTGTATGTTAAGTTCTACGAGTGACTGAGACATGGTGGTTCATCGGACTAGAGAGCCGTTGGAAGTATACGTACGTTCGAGATGCCGGTGGTGTTCGGGAACTCCAAAGCGGGAACCCATGAATCACTAACTAGAGGCTCTGGTTTCAAGCATAATAGAGAGGCTGTGAACTGTATGTGGGAACCTCTATAACCGTATAGAAATCTTGTGAATTCGACTTACGTATGATACTTGATTGTGTCAAAGCAATAGGAGAAGAAAGGTGGTATTGATGATCGATCAGGTTGCAGCGGACTTACGAAGTATGTACTATAAGGTCCTAATCACGGAATTCTCCAACTTCCCTGTGCCCTGCACTTGAAACCGCGACCACTTGCGGGGAAGAGGCAAAAGCACGTTAATAGAAGAATGTTGCTCTGTATGGACAATGACAACTTGCGGTGTGTAGATGTTGCAGCGAGCTTAGGAAGTAGCCTTTACAATATAAGGAACTACCCGAATAACACTTAAGTATAGGTTAGGTAATACTTATATCATAAATCGTTTACAGATGTATGTAAGACTACCAGGTAGTTAGTCTTCCTAACATCTTGACTTAAACATTTCACTTTTTGTACACATCTGTGTATTTGTCTCTCGGCCGAATAGTCGGTTTTCAGTACCGGGAGGAGCCGTTCGGAGAGCCCGCCTAACTGCACTATATATCTTCTTAGTCAACTAGTGTTTGTAGTTATGACCTCGGGACTTGTGACTGGAGTACGGCCCCTATTCCTGCTGGTTATGAATCACCTACAAACGTATACAGCTTTCGAAGTGGAGAGTTATTCCCTTCCTTCCTGCAGTTTTTCCATGCTTCATACGTCTAGCTAGTAGAAACTGTAGTACACATATGAAATGTGAGTATGACATCAGGGACATACCACACACTGACTGAGTGAGGGGGATGACTGGATGCATGCATGTAAGTACTTGCGCCGGACGGATGTGTACCTCGACATGGAATTAATTGAATGCATTGGACAGTACATGGTTCTTTGGGCTTAGACGCGCTGCAGTGGAGCTGACGCACCAACAGGCGAACCAGACATTCGCCCGTCTGGACTTGTGAGGCGATACCGTAACCCAGCTGCACATAACATTGTTCCTATTTTTAACCTGCATGACATACATGTATGTATTCCCTCCATCATGTAGTCGAGCGACCGGATTACTATTAGTCTATCAGACCATCACTAACTATCAATAATGGATGGATACGCTTGCACGTGTTTATGTTAGCAAGTTATAGATTTGATATGTATGTTTCTCATGTATGTCTCACGAAACACATGTAGGGCACTTCACACATCTATGTGAGTGAGTAGGCAAGCGAGCGTGTGAGTGAGTGAGTGGCAAGGTATCAACGGCAGGTATTCATCATGTAGATCGGTATGTATGTCCACGGCCATCACCAACACCACCACCATCATTCGGCGGCGCCGGCCAGCCTTGCAGATCCCGATCCGGCGAATGCAACCCCGGGGAAACAAGGGGGGAGAGACATACATAAGGAGGTACCTATATATGTATCTATGTATATAGGTAGTCCGTTCGTCTGTCTGCCGGGTTGGAATGGGAGTCGAGGCTCGAGGCTGCAGTGCAACTTGTGCAAGGTGGCAAGCAACCAACACTCACGAGATCTGAAGCAGAGGAGCATTTGGCCTTGTTTCAGAATAAGGTTGTGTGGGGGGGTGTGGCTGCCATGTGTTCGGTTCGGGCGGCGTTCGCTTCATGTCGTCGTTCCTACGCTCGAGATTCCGCGTCGTTCAATTCCCCGGCTGATGCCCGGAACCCGAAGTGTTCGCATGGTTGCCTATCTCATGTCTGTAGGCATGTACAATACGCAGGCAGATGCCTACCTACATACCTTGTGTAGATGCCTACCTCATGTAGATGCCATGCCATGTGGACGGAACCATGGACAGATAGATGGGCAGATTGCCGAAAGATAGATATAGATAGCCCCCATACCAATGGGGTCCGAAAGCTCGGTTCCTACGGGACGTCCCTCGCTCCCACGTAGCTTATTACAGTAGTTAGTTTATAGTACCTTAGCGGGAACTGCAGCAAATTCCCAAGCCTGGTACAAGGACTATAAGCCTGTTACAAGGACTGTAAGGGTTGCTGACCCAACAAGGCTTGCTGGATGTGCAAGGCTTAGGAAAACTAAGTATACTCCTATACAAATAACTAGCAACGGTACTTTTATCCAAGCTACAGCGCATACTTCCCTAAAACCTTTTTATAATTCCACCAAGCTGCGCTGGACAGATTTCCTACCAATTTGTATAATACTGGCAATTGCGTTATAGCAATTTTGCTGCAATTACGTAATTTACTTCCTACATTATAGGTTTTCCACCATTTTGCTACCTTCGTTAAAATTTCCACTCCATTTCTTATACATATTTTTGTAAGTCCGTACCACCACTACACCACCATTATCCATCATTATTACCGCCCGCGCTACTATCGTATATATCCGTCGCAAGTATATTCAAGTGAGTTTATATCAAGTGGCCTATTAAGTGGTAGCTTGTAGCGATGTATCTGCTGGTAGCCGCGGCGGTAGTGGTGGTGGGTGGTAGTGGTGTAGTGGTGGTGCGGGCTGGTACCCGAATGGCTGTAAGCCCGAATGGCTGCAAGCAAATGACTCGAATGGACTGCTGGGTAAGTACTGATTTGGTAGATTTGGTGGATGGATTGCTAGCTAACTGCTAAGTAGGTATCCGGTTGGTGCTAAACCTTACGGATTGGTGGATTGGACGGTGCAATCAAGTATGTATAGCCCCCTTGCCAGCGCTGTAGCTCCTTTGTAAGCGCTGTATAAGTTAGTTGGTTTGGAGCCAGAGTTTTAGACAGGTGGTGGTGGTAAATCAATAGAATTACTTAAGGGCTTTTACCAGTAATGTCGTAAATGCTTGCAGCATACGTATAGCGCTTGTAGAAATCTGTTCCAGGGCATCTTTTAGGGAGCGTTATAGGGGGCAATTTTACAAGGATTGCAAGGCTTGTCGGCTCAGCAAGGCTTGGCACCCTTGCACCAGGCTTGTAACCTATCTTTGGCTAACAAACGGAGCCAGCCTTGTTATTATACAAGCCCTGTACAAGGCTTGGGAATTCCCTAGGGTTCCCGCTAAGGTAATTGGTGAAATATACAGGACTAGTCCGATAGTTCGACCACACTGGAGGCTTGGGCAGTGATTGAGTAGGTACAATACTGTAGCTCTTCCCCATCTTGTGGATCATCTCAACGGCATGGCAGCATGGCCAATGGAACTATCCCCAGGAACACATGCACCGCACCGCGCACACGGCGATTCGGTAGTTGGATAGGGCAGCTAGTTAGTGGCCAGACTCGACATCGACATCGACATCGACATCGACATTTCACACCTACGTAGTCGACTAGTTACCAATTAGCCAAGTGCACCTTGGAAGGCATGGCATGACCTGCATGCATGCATTATCCATCCATGGATGAATCCACGATGTAATAATGTAGGTAGGTATGCAATAGGTGACTAGGGGAGAAGAAAAAAACGTGGAGCAGGAGACTTACACCTTGCCTACTTGCCTACATACATGTATTGTACCTATATACAATACCTCAGCTGTCCATCCACCCACCCACCAGTGCCACCACCCATCCATTCCCTCCCCCTCCCCCTCCCACATACTTACCGATGGAAATAACTACACTGACACGCGAACCGCCAATGAAACGCTGACATCGATAGTAGCCATGGATATGTGTGTATGCCTATGTTACTACACAGGTACCATACACAATTAGACATCCCGTCTGCCCCATGTTCCCATGTGCTCATGTGTCCATACCTACCTACGTACTGTAGGTACCCTGCCGCTTCGACCCTTGCCCGCAGCAGAGTTATTCTTGGGGGCCAGTGAGGTTGTGCGTACGAGGGGCATATGGAGGCTGCGCCATGTCGTTACATGGCATACATGAGAAAGCCTTCTTCGCTCTCTGCATCTATTGCGCTTTTTGATCGGTCATCGGTCGGTTTCACGGATCCAGCCAGGCCAACCTACATACCACTGTATTGTACCTACATATACCTCCTACCTGACCACCTTACTACTAAGTATACCACGTATACTACGTAAGGAGGTCGGCGGTAGGTAGCATCGTATCATTCGGCAACAGGCGATTCAATGTAGGATGCCGTACCGGGCGAGGCGCGTTTAAAAGTCAATAGTGTACCTACAGTATGTGCGCAGGTAATAGTGGGGGGAGGGGCAGAGGGGTTTCCCTTCAATTCAGGGGGAAGGGCTATACTACAGTCTCCCTACTGCTGCTATATGGGATTCAAGCCCGTCATATTCGAGCCCGTCATATTCGAGCCCGTCATGTTCTCAGGACCTCCCGTTCGAGAAGAACATGAGATCTGAGCTTACGATGACCCGGGGAACCTCTCGCCAATCACACGGGGTGGGAACAAACTTACAGGTGAGGTGCCAAGTAGGTAGGTCTGCATGCATGCAGTTGGACATCGTCTCGGCCCTTTTTTTTACTATTTACCAATTTTTTCGAACCGTCAATGTTTCTTCTTTTGATCTCGTTTTACCCTTCGATAGGGGTGCTCACACGCAAGTAAGAGTCGCTAGGTCTCAACTTAGCCGCTGCTGCTGCCCTGACTCGACTGATTATAGTACTGTCTCATCCTAAGCTCGAGTTCTATTTCGAGTGCCAACAACGGCGCGCCAGCATTGCATCGCCACCAATGAAGCCGGTGGTCCCCTTTGCTGCTTCTTGGCATTGGACCTCGGTTCCTCTGTCCTGGCCAGCATGATGATGGGTGGTGGTGGTGGTGGTGATACCAATGATGCCGATATAGTCGTCGATGGCCATGATGATAGTGATGGCGACTATATGACGATGATGGTGATCCCTTTCTTTTCTTATTCCCTTGCGGAAGGATCTGCCATAAACCGCGCCTCATACTTTGCGCGCATGGCCCCGTCGTATCTGCAACGGGGCCAGCAGCCACCCCGCGCCAAAGGCCCAACTACATGAGTGGCTCATCAGACGTTGTGAGACGCACGATCTTCGCTCGATGGCGGGTTGGTTACATAATGCAAAACCTATGTATGCAGAGGTTGTATAGTACGGTCTGACTCTCGCGGCAGCTGTTCCGTCCATGCTGCAAGTGAGTGGCATCTCGCGTTACCGTTACTGCGTGGCGTGGCTGTTGTAAACTTAGGCTCTTATCGTTACACCACAGGTCGGCTTGGCTTGGATTGGCCTGACTTGGCTGAGATGGTGATGATGATGATGATGATGGTGGTGGTGTTGACATCTGCAGCACATGGCCACGAGCGAGCTAAAACGCTGCGTCCCCTTTTTCTATCTATACCTTACACGGGATCCTCCTCATTGCGACTCTGCTCTGCTGTCCCCCCCTTGCGCCAGCCCCAGGGCCGAGGCATGCCTGCCTGCATACATGCATCAGGGTAAGGTCACCTCGAAGAAAGCTGCCGGTCTCCTCCATCCGGGGAGGGGGGATTCCTTCCATGCTACCTAGCTACCTATTTCTCGGGGAGTTGGGGAGAAGGGGAGAGAATACGACCGAACGGTTGCTTGTCTGCTCGCTGGCTCAGCTCGCTCGAAGAACCCGGGTCTTGAGGATCCCAAGGTTGTCCAAGTACCTAGATAGTAGGTATTGTATTACAAGCCCAGTTCAAGATCGGGCCTTTTCAGGCAGATTGTGCAAAAGATCTTACTTGGCCCAGCCCTGTTTCTGCACTGCATGCTTCATCCTGCATGCTGCATATGACAGGACACGGCATCCGCAGATAGATAGACAGACACAGAAACAGAAACATATAGACCGAGAGCATCTCGGTGTGGGAGGGTTGGAGGGGGAGGGGGGGGGGGGGCTCAGCCTCGTTCTAGTCACTTAGCGAAGCGAAAGGGAACGATGACGGGTTGCCGCGCTTCTCGGGCGCTTAACTCCAACTCCAACTCCAACTCCAACTTCAACTCCGGCTCCAGCTCCAGCTTTCTTTCTTTCTTCTTCACCTATAACCGAAACACCTACACCCTCACGTGCTAAAATTCCCTACCTTCTGACCTTTATCTGAAGCAGTGAACCAAAGATCTGTAGAACACAATTAAATACCTGATTACACCGATCCATTCTCACAACTACCACCAACGTTAGCGATGTGGGCACCTACCTACATAGTAGTAGCCTACTTAGCTAGCCCCCTGCGGACCCCTCCGCCTCCCCCCCTTTCCTATCCTATACCTGCCTCTCCCCTATTATCACTCCCAACTCATTTTCTCTCTCTCGCCCGTATAGCACAACGAACTCTCCCTTATTCTTGCCGCTATAGTGACCCAGTACACAGGATCAAGATTCTAACGTCACGTCTCGGCCTGCCTTCCCGCGCTTGCTTTGTATGTCCGGGGAACACTACTAGTCAGCCCCTTACTTACCTACCTATACATGCACAGGTGTATATCTGATTGACTACGTACTTAGGTAGACCGCACCTATATATGTATATGCATCTGAAAATGAGAGCTGCCTAGGGTACCTGGCTACCCTTCTCGTGGTTCGATGGTGATGATATATATGTCAGTGACTCAGTGTCTGTTCTTTTCACCACCTAGTTGATTAGACAGATAGGTAGGCAGGTAGTTACCGTAGCTATATGGCCGAGTTCGTACTGGTATTTTTTGGCGGGTTCTCCTGTCTATCCTCTCTGTTCTGCCCTGCCCGGCCCCTGTCCCGTTTTGTCCCAATCATGCAATTCCATCACAATCACCTCAATACAGTACCGGCAGTCCGTCAAATAGGGCATGGATGTTACCTATCTATATCTATATCTACCTAGGTGCCTATATATTTAGACCTACCTATGCATGCAGTCATCTACAGCTACCTAGTCCTAGGTACTGCATGCAAGATGCAAGACGGGCGGACGGCCGACTCCGCGTGGGCCTGACTAACTACCTACCTACTGATCTATCTTAAATCGTTATGACAGCGGGCTTCCATCTTCATGTGAGTAGTTGACGCTAGTCAGGCAGGCAGTCGCAAAGGGAGGCGATGCAGTACGATGCGATGCGATGCGATGCCCATGCATACATATGTAGGTACTTAGTGCTATGCCAACTATACTCATACTCAAACTCACACCACTCACCATCTTCCAAAGTTAGCAGCATGAGTTGGGTTAAGAGAGCTAGAGCTATACCACCCATGAATAAGTCTAACTACCTGCATACCTAGTCATTACGAGACGGCGGCGGCGGCGGTGGTGGTAGTAGTTTACTGAATGTGGGAGCACATGTCATGGATGTCATCAACCAAGATCTCATCTCATGTCAGCTTTAGCGCGATAGCCGCCCGCCTGCCCTGCCCGCCCGTCTGCTCGCGCGCCGTTGGGGCTGGCCGGTTGCCATTGGAACGTCGGGTATGGTAGGTAACAAACCACCTCGACTAAGGTCGTTATTTGCCATCATAGTCATAGGTTAACTCGGGGACATAGGTACAGGTAGCGGTAGCTGCTGAGCCTTCCGCCTACAATCTATGCGACCTAGGATAGGTGATAGACCGCGCAATGCAATACGACTGTGACGACACCTGTTATTGATAGCAATCGTGTTGAGAACGAAAACGAGGCCAGGCGAAGGGAGAAGTTCAACGAACGAACGAACATAGCGAGGGCACACCAGCAGATCGACTTCTCTTCCATCCCATATCCCATTATGGGGTATACGGGAATCTATGCCGCGGCTACTGTACGAGATCACCCCCCCCCCCCCCCCCCCCCCCCCCCCCGGTGCCAAAGAACCTCGAGTGAGGCGCCGCCTCCAGTAGGCATGTAGGTAAAAAGGACATACAAGATGCTTAGATGCCTTCTTGACCTGCCTTGCTACGCCATCCGACCTCATTGAAACAAAAGGCTCTCGTAACTTTCCGTCGATATATGACGAAGTTCCTTAACCCCTACTTCGCATAATATACTCCAGGGAAAAGGGGGCGGGTTGGTCCCTTCGAACACCTTCACACCAGCTACCAGCTTTCAACGTGTGTACCTACATACCTAGCTACCCTGAAGATAAACCGCATCAAGTGCACAGAATGAACATTTTGCTAGCAGCTAGGAACCATAGTACAATATTATAGACCCTAGCGTAGGGACGATCAACCCTCCTTTACGAAGATGTACAAATCCAAGCCAATAAAGCAGACGTGAGGTAGATCAGATATTGTCTCGAACAACGTTGGCTAAAGCTAGGTACCTAGCTACTGGACAACGCGGGAAGAGTACCCACCTAAGGTAAAGGGGGAAGCTAACCCAGGCGGCATCCCCCCTTTTCCATAAGCGTCTGTGGCTCGTCATGAGAGCTTGCCAGGTAGCTTTGCTCGCAAGTGACATCTTATAGCGAACTCCGGCCCAAAAAAACCGAGAACCATACGGATTAAGCTAGCCCTGAACGTCATGTTGTCCCTTTTCTGTATCCCCCTTTCGTGCCCCATCCCGCCGTGACTGATCTATATTTCCCATCTAATGTAATGTCACCCCGAACATTGCCGTGTCGTTCTTGTTAGCCACAAAGCTACTCCAATCCAACCAAGCATAGCCCCATACTCAAGTCCATCGTTGGAAGTAGCAAGCCACTATGTGGTAGCCCCTACCAGCCGTCCGCGTTCATTCGGCTTCGAGTCACTCTCATCTGAGTCCTCGTCGCTTGGCGGCCGGCTGTTGTCTTGCACATTCCGTCGGCTCTTGGTCATCTGCTGACATCAGTATACCGGAGATCATCAATCATACGCACACGGGGAAGGAACATACCCAAGATCTGACACCGCCAATTAGTCCCAATGTATAACCTGTTATGAAATCATTGGGAGCAGGCGTTCTATCGCCAGCTATTGTTGACGTTGGCGACTTGGGGCCACTAGGTCCAGGCGTGCTTGGGATTGTACGGCTCAAAGGTGCTGGGCTCTGAGGGCGGCTAGCCGGCCAGTACTGGCGTAGTTCTCGGCTCAGCTCTTGGCCAGTGGTCGTCCAGTTCACGCGGATGTTATCACGCAGGTCTTGGACATGACGCTTGATATCGAGCTCGTTCTTCTTGAGCCAGCTGAGGTTGAGCTCTTGGCGCGTTGTTCCACGCTTGAGCTGACGGGTGATGTACTTCTCATAATCCCGAACAATTCTAGACAATCCATCCATTAGCTTCGTACTCCGTAGTGACTGTGCGGGCTTCACGAAGACCTTAGTAACAACCCAAGTTGTACTTACTTCGTTATAATACCCGTGGTGCTCACACCCTCTGTCCGCTGGGTCACCAGAAACTTGCCTGCCTTCTTGATAGGGGCGTAGATATCGTCTCCTTCAGCGGCACCGTATGGAAGATCATCGTGAGCAACGTAATCAATCTGGTGCTTGTCGAGGAACTCGGGCGTGACTATCCAGGGGCAGTTCTCGACAACCTCGTCGACCCACTTGCAATGCCGGAGAGTCTCAGCCCGCTCTTTGCCGGATAACACAGTGAGACCTTTGCGCTTGTGCGTCTCCTCGTCGCCTGTGACACCAACAAGGAGATAGACGTCGGGGAATGCCTTCTTGGCCTGTTCAAGCTGGCGCATGTGCCTGGGACTAACGTTAGTACTGACAAGCAGCTGGGCTACCAATGCCAAGCGCCAGAGCGAGCAACGTACCCAAGATGGAATAGGTCGAAGACACCATCAGCATAGACGCGGATAGTGCGACCAGCAGGAGGGGCGTTCGTTTGATAGCCGATGGGGTGTACGAGGCTGCCAATCGGAGGCGGAGCCATGGTGGCCTGCTTCTTCTCATCGACCTCTTGCATAGCGATATCCTTAGGGGTAGCAGCAGTCTTCCTAGTCTTCCTACCAACACGATCAGCTATGTCGATGCTCGCCTCAGTGGTGTCTGAGGGCTCGCCGGGATCAACGGTGTGATCGGTGTTCGTTTCTTGGGCAGATGTCCGGTCGGAGTTGGCACGATGGCGTTTTGCAGGGTTGGAGCTGGCATTGGCAGTGGATTCTGACTTGTCTGACTTGTCTGATTTACGATGTGACAGCTTTCCCGTCTCGGGAGCTGTGGTGTCGCCCTCCTCGCCCGATGCGTCCCTTGACGAGGGCTGGAGCAGCGGGTTGTCGTCCATCTTGACAGTGTTGGCAGTGGCCGTACGCTTCCGCTTGCCGGCATGGGAGGAGCTTGAAGGAGATGACATTTCCCTGAGAATCAAGGAATGGGAGGGATTGGAAGTATGCAGTATGCGGTAGGTATGCAGTGCGCAGTAGGTATGTAGGTAAGGTATGTAGGTACCTAGGTGTGTAAGTAGGTATAGGTATAGGTATAGGTAAGTATGTAGGTGGGAGTGTGTAGGTCCGGAGTATTGAGGGATGTGAGAGGACGAGTCCCGGGTCGTCAGCGAATGGTGAGTGAGTGGGTGGTGGGTCAGGATCGGGAGTCGGACGTATGGTATGAACGGCAGTGGCAGAAGTGGGTAGGCACGAGCACGTTGATAGATAGGCAAGTCTGCAGGTCGGTAGGTGCTCTCGATTGTCGAGGTCGAGGTTCGTTGAATGTTGAGGAAGGAGATCCCGTCCTTTGTCTCTCGCTCTCCCAAGTGCACGTGCAGAGGTCCGAATGTGCAAATGTCTAGTTGTCTACCTAGGTACTAGTAGTTGTCTAGTTGTCCTGATGTCACTCTACTACATGTATGTATGTAGGTATGTATGCAATGGATGGCAGTTAAGGGGTAAGTAACGACCCAGTTACTGCAGGTGGCATTAAGAATTAGGTACGAAGTAGTTGCGGTGAATAAGGAGATTTTGTGCCAGCACCTGCACCTATCACTGTCGAATCTGATGTGCTTCTCCCAATGGAGCGTTTGTGCGTTTCGTAAAGTATGTAAGGTTGACGGATAGTAGACGAGTACTTCGCCGGTAGGTGGGAATGCAGGTAGATAAAGCTGATAATTACCTAGGTACTTAGAGGGGGAGTCAAAAGGTATGCAGCTTCAATGTTCGTCCGTGCGGGTCGCGTAATGGAAAAAATCGCGTGTTAATGCTAATCTTAAGGGGATCCAGGTTTAATGGACGCCTATTTATTCCGTCGATTGACCCCCTACGGCACACGATCTCGAATCAATTCTCTTCGGGATCGAGGGATTGCGGATGGATGGCAACAGAAACAGGACAGACGCTGAAAATTGGCCTTATGAGAGTATCCTGATGTTATCAATTCCGACTCCGAGGTTGCACGTCGAGGCCGAATTCCCTGCTTAATTCCCTGCTTTGGCGATTCTTGGGCCTGTGCAACGAGAATCGTCGATCCTGGACGGTGGTAATGACGTTGCTTTCGACCTCAGTATGGTTGAGCCAATTATTTGGTAACGTGGCTCGCTGGCCTCCCTAAGAAGTACGAAGGAGGTACATTGCCGTCTCTACATTACCTACATACCTTCAATGCTGTAGTCAATTAGCTTCCAGTGGTTACTAACCCAGTAATAACTTGTTGGTGACAACCCCTTTCTTAGCCAGGACTGCCTCGTGGTTATGATACTGGTTTGGCTGTCATGTCGATTGCAGACATAATTTAAGATTGCATAATTTCCATTGTTGCCGGGTATGAATAATACATCATGTACTACCTAGGTACCTAGTATACACATGTTACTCGGCTATATAGACAAGCATGCCACCGTTTCCCATCCTTAACTCAGAGCCGAAGTTCGGGTCAATCCGTTTCAACGGCTCCTCTATCTACGTATTCGTATCTGCTTCTCATTCTAGGGCATTCTATCCAAGTTGAAAAGAAAGGCTAGAACGCGAGTAGGGGCTGATGGAAGGAAGGGGTTGAAGACGCTCCAATAAGCTTCCAAGGTTCTATGCAGGTGTACATACAGCGCACTATTAGGGAACTATACCAGGCAGCTTGAATGATGAAGCCTGTTAAATCCAGTTGATATACTTCGTAGTTTGTGTTTAGTTACTCATGTATCCCCTATAAATTTACATATCTCATACACGTGCATCGCATCCGTATGGATGAATGCAACTCTACCTATTCAAACCCTACCTACCTAGGTACCTAATAATATACAACCCTCTGATATAAACCTACCGCTAAATCGTCTAGTCGTGAGAAATCGTCAATGTTGCCGTTATAACGGATCAAAAGCCACTGGCTTGGTTCGATGCATCCCCCTTTAAGCTTTGCTTGCTGGACTGTCGACGTCCTGCCCTGACTCCTGGGCGCTGAATCCACCCGTCCCGGCTTTACACTCAAACATGTAGACTCGGCCCTCGGGGAGGCAGTCTCTCTTTCTCTCCTTTCTCAAACGAGCCTCACAGCGCGCTGCCGTCTCGTGTGCCGCCCGCAGCGGTGCGGGTGTCTCGGCGAGCTGCGGTAGCAGACGGGCCGGGCATCCCCGCCGTCGTCGTCGGCCGCCCGGCCAAACTTCTGCGCCACCTCGCAGTACTCCCAGTCGGCGGGGAAGAAGTCGCGGATGTGCTTGTGGAGCTCGCAGCGCGCCGTGCGGCACTTGCGGCAGTACACCTGGCCGCGGGGCGACAGCACCGCCAGCGTGTTCTGCTTCCCACCACCACTACCACCACCGCTACCGCTACCGGTGCTGACGAACGGCCCCGCGTGCCGCCACACCCACTCCATGTCGTTGGGGCCTTCGCGGCGGGCGCCCAGCTGCGGCGCCGCGTACTTGGGCTTTCCACCACCGTCACCATTATCGTTCTTGCCGTGGTGCAGGGAGTGCAGGTTGATGTGCCGGAAGATGGCGTAGAACTGCCGGCTCGCGAGCCCCAGGCACGTGCCGTCGATCGGGTCCAGCAGGTCGAAGATGGCGTAGTGCAGCTCCGCCGGCAGGTCCGGCAGCGTGAGCGCCGTGCCCGGCTGGTGCGTCAGCGGCACCGGCTCCACGTCCATCACCGAGTACGAGCGCTGCGGCGCCAGGGGCATGCCCGGCCGCGCTGTTGCTGCTGTTGTTGTTGCTGCTGTGGTGGTGGTAGTGGTGGTCGGCTGGCGATGGTGGTGGTTGGATGCCGAGTGCTGCTGTGGAGCGGGAGGGGTGGGAATCCGCGCCGGCGAGTTCCTGCCACTGCTGGGGTTTCGGAGCAGCCGTTGGTACACCACCGCGAGAGCATCATCGCGGCGCTGGGCTTGGGCTTGGGCTTGGGCTTGGGCGCGGGCGACGCCCGCTGCCTCTGTTGGCTGGCGAGGCGTGTGTGACGCGTTGATGTGCTGCTTCCCCTGTACTTGAGGCAAGATGGAGATCTGCTGGTCGGTGCAAGAGAACGCCCTTCGAGGCAGGCGAATGACGTAGTTTTGGGATCCCTGCTGCTGCTGCTGCTGCTGCTGGTGGTGGTGCCCTTGCTGCTGATGATGATGCCCCTGGGCTGCGGCGGCCATGTTGAGGTCCGCAAAGCTGCCCGAGAGACCCAGTGGTTCGACCGTGTCCGCCATCTCCCCCGCGAGCGAGTTGCTTGCTCGAAGTACTTCCGCCATTGTTCTTTTTCTTCTTTTTCTTCCTCTTATTTCCTTACTGGGGTTTATCGGAGCCCGGCTCTCGGAACCGGAATCGAGAGCCTAGGCTAGTGTTGACCACGTGAACCCCCTACAATCGTTCCAGTGTCCACCAACGGTGATGTTAGGCACTAAGATGTTTAGTTCACGATCTTGAACTTGGCGTAGTAGTTAGCTGGTAACCGTAAGCAGGACCGATCGGTCTTTCTTAAGATAGTCGTCGAGATGATTGTCGAAGTAGTTGGTGTGATATGTGGTAGACAAATACTAGGCGATGTGTGTCTCCTGAAATATCTTTCGATCCACAGGTAAATGACTTTCTAACGTCTCGGGGCAGGAGAGGAGACGGGATGGGGAGGGGGGGTGGGAGGAGTCTCGTGAGGTTTATAAAGCAGTCCCCCATCCCAGCTCTCACAGGCAGGACAGGGAGAGACTGGTCTGTTCTGTGGGGAGCTATCCACCCCAGCCAATTTGACACATTGTCTCCGCTGACGATGCCCACACGGGCGGGCTGGCGGGCAACCCATCGTGATGGTTTTGTACATGGGCGGGCCTGGGCTAGCCCTCTAGTAAAGGCGGATGCTCCGGTAGCGTTCGCGAAATCTAGCACTAGCACCTGGCTAACATCCTGTATTGTACCTCCATAGTTACTTAATCAATTGACTGGCATACCAAGTACATATGTAGGTACGTAGTTGGCAGTAGAGATAGATGTAAAAAAAGTTCTGGGTTTATTGACTATCTAGCCTATGGTAATGAGTGAGACTGAGCCTCGACTTCGTGTCGCTACTCGGCAATCGATGGGCTGAGCCCGCGATGGCCCGAGGGACTCTTATGCAGTTAGCTCCTGGAGATCGTTACTGGAAATCCACATTATAGTAGGGGACCGCTCTCGCCTCCGGCTCTGACCGTGTCCTTTGCAGACCCAGTTATTTGCGAGAAAAGACCGACGACCCGCCACACGATCTGACGATGTGGGAAGCGAAAAAATGCGCCCAGGTCGGGGAGGGACTCAGGGACCCGGGCCCGTCTTTAGTGATTACTCGCGCACTTTTTCGTAAGCGGCTTGTTTCGTCAAGAATGTTGGTTTATAGCGTGCCGTTTCCTGGGTTCTTAGAATCTACTCTACGTACATATACATGAGTATCTACATATAACTGCTCGAGTCGCCATTTGTACAGCTAAGCTTCCCTTTCTCGCTCTCACCGACCTTAGTGGTATCCCTGCCAAGATCTGAACGGTGAGCGTTTGGAGAGGCAACGGGGAAGAAAGGAGGAAGTGTCTTCCAGAGCTGGTCAAAGTTGTGGGTTTCCTCTTATGCTCACAGATCACTACACACTCTCTCTCCTGCTAGGTATTCCTGACTGTGGGGAAGCGCCTCGGACAGGAGATCCACGCCTGGCCGATCTCCCAACGTACACCAGAAAGAACCAAATGCCGGAAAAGGAGGCCGAGTTTTCCCGCGTGGCCGGGGAGAGAAGGACGGAATGACGTGACGCTCCGCAGGCCGGGCCTAGAGGCGAGAGAGAAATCTTGACTCGGTCGTGGACTATATTGATTATAAGTGGTTCGGGTTGCGCATCGGATGTTTCTTTAGTGACCCCGTCGATGCGATGCGCGGTTGGTTGGTTGTCTCCCATCACGGAAGCATGCCATGTCTACGTGTAAAATCCGTTGAATCAAAGCACGTCTATGCAATCGACGTAGTCGGAGCACATGGTTTCGTTGGACCAAACTCATGGTTAGTTACCATGTCGTAGCTCTCCAACGGTTTTGCTCGCTCGCTCGTTCTGTTCGCTTCATTCGCATGTGACGTGTGGACAGGGGCCGCGAAGAGCCAGCAGCAGCAGCCTAGATCTTCTCCGAGATCCTGGGATTGCTGCACTTCCACATTCTGCGTAGCGATAACTACAATAGCTAGGTGGTAGAGGATCCAACCCCTGATGTGACAGTACCTACATACTTTCAGACCCTGGAATCTTCACATGGCTCGAAGAAGTAATGAACCGCATGCTACATCGATACCGCCCGCATACCGCAAAATCCCACTCCTTGCCGTTCGCGTAGGTAGTCGGCCAAGTGTCATCCATGACCAACCGGGAGGTGGAGACCCCTGACAACTGCCCCCAGGTCTTGATATTGTTATTCGGTTCGGATCAGGCCGAACGCATCCAAAAACATCTTACGAGTTTCTCTTCCGACCACGGAGGTGGTCGCCGTCTCGTCTCATGTTACGTGCGCGTGCAGTCTTCACCCATCGTCCAAGGGATTCTTCGCTCGGAGATAGTATATCATCACGTTCCACACCCTTCTATGCCCCCTAGCGAGCGCTCTAATACCATATTGGAAACTGGCAGACTGGGTACATCATATACAGCTACTCTACGTACATATGTAGTTAGTTACTACGTGGAGAGCAGAAGGAGATGTCCAGACGGTTCCATAAGTGATCATATGGCCCTCTTCCCCTTCTAGTCCTTCCAGAAGGAGATCGATGCACTCTTTCTTTACGAAGTAACTGACTATCTCTAGTAGGTATCAACTCGGTCTGTTCTCTGCACACATAGTCTTAACTACTACATAGCGACGTAGGTATTGTACATATATAACCATGGTATCCCCGTGCCCTGTCCACACCGCCTCTCCACCAACCGCATCTCCTGTTGCGTTGCGGATCGATGCTATAGCTAGCAGCCTACTGTACATATGTATGTACCTATGAGATAGCCAGTGTAAGACCCTGAATTTCTGACGATCTCCAGCCTGCTTGGCAAGCAGTAAGGCGCAGGCAAGTGATAAGTGGCTTTGGTCCTTATCTCATGCTGCTTCTGGGCGTTGGGGAAGGGCAACACATAATCTGCACCTGAGTGAGAATAACTACTTGAAGTATTTAACGGGGAGGATAGCTAAGGTTACAGCTAGGCAATACCTATGTAGAATGAAAGATCCCCTAAGAACAGCAAGACGAGAAAGACCGGCGACGGGAAGACGAAGAAGCTGCGGATTACGTAAAATCGTAGTCAGACATATTATGTGTATTTTCCCTTCCACGTTGGACATCTCTTTGGTGATCAACTCAACAAGAAATGCCATACTTCGCAGTTGGTTACTAGTACATGAGCCCAGCTATTGCAAACCGGAGACAGAACCCCCTGATCCATCGCATGAGTGACTGACCAATTTTGGGTATTATGCATATACCAAGTTGCCCCCCACCCCTTTCGAAATGCATGATTAGAAGAAACCTTCCTCTGAAGTCAGGCAGGGTATCGATTTTTTATAGTTTCCCTATCCCCCATGCAAATATACGCCCACAGTAGTTTTCCTCCCTCCCCCTACGTGCGGGCTCATGGCAGCATCGGCGCTTGTTCGTCGGCCATACCTTATGGTAAGAAGGTGAACGCAGATGGCAACGCGGCTTATGTGTATCAACAGCCCCCCCGGTTGGTTAGTTTGGTATACCGTCTCGGCAATCGCACATCGTCGACATGTTGTTCTTTCTTTTCTTTCTTATACCGCAACCCAGATGACGGTGATGACCACGTCCATGCCCTTGGCCTCGCCGCCGTCGTACTTGAAGCTCCACAGGCCGTCGGTCTTCTGGTCCCAGAATGCCTGGGTCGCCGCGTGCATGCCGCGCCGCCCGACATGGGGCTTGCCGTCGGTGGCGGTGGGGCCGTCGCTGCTGGTGCTGATGTGCGGCTCGTCGGCCTTGGCCTCGCTCCCGCCCTTGGGCTTGTTCAGCGCGGACGTGGGGATGAGGTGCTGGACGATCGTGCTGTTCACGACGAACTTGTGCGAAGGGCCTTGCGAGCCGGGAGGGGTCGACTCGGAGATGATGGCCTTGATGATCGAGTTCTGAGTGGTTGGGCGCGGCAACGTCAGCGTTGGGCATGAAGACTCGGGGGGCTAATATTTCTACTTCCAGCTTGTTGAAGAGGGAGGGGTCTGAGGACGTACGATTATGGATGTGTTCCAGCCCTCGACCTTCGCATGCTCGTAGTATTCCGCGCTACCGATGGCGCTTTGGCAAGCCTGTAATTCATCTGCTTAAGTACCGTGTCTCATGGGGGTTCTCGCGTATTCCTTTCGGGCGATCGAGGTTGATGTAACGTACGTCCATGGCGATCTGCTTGAGCCTGGTGTGGGAAAGGGGCTATCGGACGGGGTTGCGATTAGTATAAGTTGAACCGCTTCTGCCGAGGATTTGTAGTTGGTTTCGGTGCACGACTTACAGCGGTCGACTGCGAAGCCATCTTGACTACGGGGATGGGCGAAGTGTAAGGTGTTGTCTGAGGTGTGTTGAAAGCGTTCGCGATCGAGAGGCAAGAATCGTCGGGTGAGGAGAAGGGAAGATGCAAACTCGGGCCTCAGGTCGTACTGAATCGAACAAGGTACCTATTTGGTAATTTGGTGATCCAAAGAAATAGCCTTCAGTTTGCAGGTGTGCACTTTTTTTATATTACAAGACTGGTTTGAATCGAGATTTTTGCGATCAGAAGGGCATCAATTAGGTTGACAAATAAAAATCCCGTTAAAGTATGTAGATGCTATGCGTATGTGATTGGTTTGGTGGTGATGCACATGCAAATGCAAGGCAGGCAAGCAAGACATGGAAGCAAGGCTTAATTTGAGAAAATAAATGAGGAGTACTTCCAAGACTTCGTAGCACCCGACTAATAGCGAATAGCGGGTGGCCAGCCGTGCACTGCAGTGCAGCCTTGTAAAGTGTGGCTTGCTAGCACTGAAGCACTGAAGCACTGATCAGAGTCCCAGAGTCCCGAGGTCCCAGAGTCCCCAGTTCCCCTCGTCCAGTCAGTGCACACATGCGAAGCTTCGTACCCACGGAGTACCTAGACGCCAACCTCCGCTTCGAAGTTCAATCCGTTACGTACGTACCTATCCCCCCATAATGCCAGCCGCGGGGCACACATCAGTGCAAGCGCACAGGCCCTGAGCCCATGAAAGCCACTCGTAGCCGTCGCAGGCCACACGTGCCCCTTTAGTGCTAGTCCCGGCAGAGACACTAGAGCTCAACTCGAACGAACTTACCCAGTTGGGTAAAAGCTCCCTCACTTTCTTCCATCATAGCTCAGGCCTTCCTGGTCTTCTAGCCTCTCGCATTTGCTCCAGGATCTTCTCACGATAGTTGTAGTATTTTATCTCTTATCCTCAATTCAACCATCAGCTTCTTTTTTTGCTTCGTCTATTCGGCCAATCTTCTTTCATATACGAACACCGCATAGCTACCAATTGCTTGATCTTCCGCATTGCTTCGTACCCGCGATCTACTCCTTCCGTTTACAAGACGAGAGCGCTGTTCGAGATAAGAGAAGTGTCCGGGGAGGTAGCTCACCCAACCAGCCACTGCGAAACCGAGATCATCGATTTTTCCTCCTACAACACAACCCGAGCAGCCAATTAAGCCGTTGCCACCGAGTTCGCCTTATCGGTACCTCCAAGATGTCGAGCCAGCCTCTCCTTCAGACCGCGCCAGGTATAAACAAACAAGCCGCCCTTCTTTCTATCAAGAGGAAGCCGTGAATAATAACCATCGGACTCTTCTCGTTCTCTCTTATCTAGGCAAGCGCATCGCGCTCCCGACGCGCGTCGAGCCCAAGGTGTTCTTCGCCAACGAGCGGACGTTCCTGTCGTGGCTGAACTTCACCGTGATCCTGGGCGCGCTGGCCATCGGCATGCTCAACTTCGGCGACCGCCCGGCCTTCATCTCGGCCTTCCTCTTCACCGGCGTCGCCATGCTGACCATGATCTACGCCCTCTTCACCTACCATTGGCGCGCCAAGTCCATCCGCGTCCGGGGCCAGGCCGGCTTCGACGACCGCTTCGGCCCCACCGTCCTGGCCATCATCCTGCTGCTGGCCGTCGTCGTCAACTTCGTCCTCCGCATCACCTACGCCGGCGCCGCCGGCGGCAAGAAGAACTCGAACTAACTAAAGCCAGAATGAGCAAATCAAGTACGTCGGATGGGGAGGGGGGAGGTTTCGTCTAGAGGGGGAAAAGAAAATACAGACGAACACCCACACACACGTACCAGACTACTAAGTTGCCCGATGAACGGACGTTGCTGGAACCTTTTCGCTTCGCCATCGGGGTTTGTGGTGCTAAGGAGGAAAGGGCTACGACTGGCTGGTCATGAGCACGAGCACGAGTACGAGCACGATCGAAATGCGAATTGGAATAATCTACTCATGACACCCATCCCGTGTATGGATAAAAGGTTTCGAGGATGAAAACCCCGACAGCAGCTATAGCGAAGCGAACAGAGCACGGGTGAAGACCACGACGTATGCAGGTTGTCAAGGGGTTCAGGGGGTCGGCTGGGTGGATGTTCATTCCAAAACAAGCGCGAGTGCGACAACGCTGACGATGTGTTGGAATTGTTTAGATCGCATTGGCATTGCGAGGCAACCTGCCATGCCCAGGGGGTCTGTGTAAATTTGAACATACTGGTGTTGATATTGAAATTGTTGGTATTGGCGTTGTCTCATACTTTTGTTGGATACTGGGAACTATAGGAGGGGGCAGCATTGTAGCCGGGCTAGGTGAATGAATAAGAACCCCCTTTCCTTACCTAAGATGAAGGCGGCATTGTGATGCTCACCCCTAGAGCACGAATGTATCTATTGTATCTAGTTTGCTGATCTACGACCTGTATTTCCAGAGTTTCAATTTTTCTTTCATGATGGCGACGCATTGGTCTGCTCTCCGTACCGTTTCTTGAGCTCCTCGATAGGAACCCGAGAGAGGAACAAGCTCATGGCAGGCGTTCCTCTGAGAAGCGGCTGTTTCTCAATAGCTCTCTCGAAAGGGGTCTTCATAGTCTCGAAATGCCCATCATCGTCGTCTCCGTCGTCATCACCGTCGTCGTCGTTATTGCCGTCATCATCAGAGGCACGGTTGTCGCCCATCCTCGTATCCTCTTCAGCTCTGCTATTCTTCTTCTTGTTCTTCCTCTTTTCCTGCCTGCTCTGATCTCTCGGCCGCTCCTTGATCTCCTCTCCCAAGGCGATGTACTGAAACCACCTTCCCTCCGCCGCGGCCCCTTCCCCTTCCCCCTCCCCTCCGCCCCCGTCCTGCTTCCGCTTCG
This sequence comes from Diatrype stigma, assembly GCA_022225965.2. Lineage (NCBI taxonomy): Eukaryota > Fungi > Ascomycota > Sordariomycetes > Xylariales > Diatrypaceae > Diatrype > Diatrype stigma. Next base: position 206,571 of record JAKJXP020000077.1, read on the forward strand.
GCTTCTCTAGTTCGCGCTTCGCGATCTCGGCGATCGCGATCACCTTCCCCGCGTCGGCCGCCTTGGCGCGCAAGACGGACAGCTTCGGTTTCGCGGAGGTCGCTGCGGAGGAAGGATTTGCGTCGTTTTCATGATGGCCGTCGATGTGCCGCAGGACGGCGCGCACGCGGTTCTGGATCTTCGAGGACGAGATGACCGAGTGCACCTGGACGTCGTATCGGTCCTCCACGCTGTTGGCGGCCGCGATCTCGCCCGGCGTTGAGAGGTGGAGGCTCTCTCCGAGGCGGATCTTCTTGGCTGAGGGCTCCGGGGTGGATGTGGACGTGGACGTAGCGGGGCCGGCCCCGACCCCAGGGCTCGGGCCGTCGGCGGTGTCAGCCCGTTTTCGTTTTGGTGCCGTCGCGTCGGCGATGCTCTGTTGCTGTTGCTGTGGGGGTTTTGTTGGGGCGGCCATGACGCGACACGCCGTAGCCCTTAGCCTGAGTCGGGACTTGATAAGGGATCTCTCGCTATGGACCGCCTAAGTGCATGCTGGAAAGGCACTTTACTGTTCTTGGGTGATGCTTCATGAAGGGGTGGATGGATGGCCGTGAGAATGACTGATGAATTCACTGGTGCAGGTTAAAGTCAAGCAACCTTACCTAAGGATATCCTTATCGATAACCTTAGATCATGCATGCAGGCACGGGACATCGGAATGATGCAGGGATCTAGCCTGGGAGTATGAGATAAGCCTACAGGTACTAAGATACCTACTATACCTAGTTACTCAGGTACTACAGGCCTTAGGCCCTCAAGGTACCTCTTTGATTAACTATTTCTGTCATATTGCGATACTACAGCTCAAAATAAACACTTGAATTATAACAAGTCACTTCAGGGAAGCTCGCAATATTGACTCCAATAAATGATCTCTTATCCTAGATAGCTAAGTATGTCCTACCTCGGGTCTCGTTGCAGTCCGTTTCCCGGTGTGTCGAGAAGATGTGGCTGAAGTTAATGAGGATTTGTCAAAGGATTGTAGGGTTTCCATGCAGTGCAACGTCATGATCGATATTCTATCCTACCTGCAGTAGGTATTTGTAGGAGGCATGGGTGACTACCAGGATCCGCATCCAGTCATCAACCAGCACGCAACCTTGAAATATTTCAGTGCTCTTTTGTTCGTCGATGAACATAAGCGCATCGGGCATGGTGGCCACAATACGGGAAGCTGCCCTTTAACAAATCGAACCTAGAAGTATCGTAGAAGTATAGGTCTTCCATAAAGCCCGTGGTGTGTTCGTACAACCAAGTCAGATAAGATGTCGGAGGCAGAAACAGGACTTGAATCAAGTAGATGTTGCAATAAGATCTGCTGCATTTCTACGAGTTGACATGATGATTGGCTCGTCAGCTTTTATCATCTCCCTGTCATCAGGGCGACTAATGCAGCCACTTTTCCCTCGGGCTGCCGCTAAGATCATGCATATTGGAACTGATAGGCCGGGCCCCCGGCCCCTATGCTCTGATGCGACCTTCTCTGCGACATACGGTTCACAATAATTCCATGGGAATCCCATGGGGAAGGTTGTTGTGGCCAATCAGTAGGTAGTATCGGTTTCAGCGCTCGGATCGACTTCAGTGTTACACGTCTAGCAACTTTGGAGCCTCGCCTCGAAGCATTCCCAAACATCTGAACCGGATGCCTTGTCGTTCAACGGACTTGGCCAACAGAACAGGCTCGCTATCAAGTTCCAAGCAGGCAACAGGCTCGTCTGATAAGTTACTACCAGGTATACCAGCCATACATACCATCGTCAAGCTGTGCGGGAGAACATCTTTAGGTTCTATATCATGAAACCTCCTTGAAGCTGATTGGCTGCGTCCGTATCTGGTCCAATCCAGAAATAGGTAGATAAGACATCACCACGATTAATGACTCTAGATGACTACCTACCTACGTAAGCACTTATGTAGTAGAACTATGAAGAACTGTCAGTTGGTAGGCAGTTGCCTCGTATATGATGCCCATACTTCGCACAGGCAAATGAATTCCTGCCAGGACTATATCAATAGCTGAGATACATCGGATATAGGGAGGTAGGTAGGCATGCGGTTTAAGAGGTAAGACGTAAGTGCATGTGGGTGGCCGCGTATGTGCTTCATCAAGTGTTAGATATCAGAGTACCAGAGTACCTACCTGGTAGCATACCTCGTACTTTCGTACCAACCTCCGTATTGCCTGACAGCAAAACGGAGGGAGTACATGTATCCCACCGTCACCCAACCGTCAACCCGCGTCCGTCTACGGCGTAAGACCTCCAAATCGTTAAACGGACTGTTCCCTGTTCCGCCCGCCTCAATTTAGAGGTGGGGCTCAATACCAAATTACGATATGAGCTAGCATTAATACAATCGACTGCCCCGGCCGTGTCATCTTACTCGTACCCAACCTACATGCACACGGTATGTACAGTTATGAGTGCATTGCCGACAAACGTACAACATTCACACCATCTTGCACAATTAATGCCTCCATAATATCCCATAATAGTGCAGGCGTATACCCACCGGGGGAGCACCCCCTAGGCTGCCAGACTACTAGGCGAAGTACCTACTAGACTGCTACGTAGTACCTCGTAAGCTGGTACTATCGAAACAATCTGGGCGTCCCCAGGCATGGAAACCTTGGAACCTTGGAACTTTGGAATCAATCACTCAATCACTCCCCTCCCTCCCTTCGAGACTGGGCCAACTGGAGGTAAGCATAACCGGCTAGCAAGCAACCCACCACCCCATCATCACCCATCACCCACCCTGCCACCACCCTACAACGACCGGCCGACCGCCCATCGCATCATCGCCCTGCTCTTTTCGCATCTTTCAACAACTGTCTTCACTCCATTCCACCCTGACAGGAAGAAGAAGACGAAGAAGAGCAGCCACCACCCACCTGCACCGGAAGACAAGCAAACCTCCAAGTCGCGCGCATTGTCTCTCTTTCCCAACTATCTGCTTTTTAATATACTTCGCGCATTCCTTTATCGAGGTTCCCATCTTCATCGCTTTTTATTTTCAATTACCCCTGCCAATTTAAAAAGGGGCCTATCAAGTATCAACAAGGAACGGTCGCGCGTGCATTCAGGCATTCACCTGCCTAACCTACCTACATAATACCAAACAATCAGACAATCAAGTCATCATTCTTTCTTCCACGCGCAACAAGCTTAATCTGCGTTTGCCCTCGAGAGAAATCCTATTTGGCGCAGGTCGCAAAACAAGACGCAGTTTGCGATCGCACTCACCTATATATTTACATACGTAATTGTCGTTTTGCAGTCGAGTTAACCCGAGTCGGTCAGCCCGCTTGTTACAGTTTAGGACTTGAGAAGTGGAAAGGAGAAGGCTAGGAAGAGAACAGACAGGCAGTAGGTAGCGGAAAGGCTCCTGCAGCACCACAGCACCGCAGCACCACAGCACCACAGCACTAAACACCTGGAACACTGCGCTGTCCTGTCGCATTTCGAACCCGGACTGCTCACTAGGCAACTAGTAGCCTGCTGCCGCTGCACAGCCCAAGGGTTGATTCGCCCCTTCTTGCCCGTGCACCTGCACCTGCACTTACACTCACATTCCCAGCAACTGACTCGGACTGGCTGGTTGGCGGCCACATCATCACCGTCGTCGCCGCCCTCATCTCTTGGTTTTCCCACCTCGGAACACCATTGGTCATTCGGCTCAGCAAACTTCTGTACCCTCACCAGCATAACCACGTGAGACATTCAGTTGTAATATACAACTACGCCTCAAGTACATGCACGCAGGAGCTGATACATACCAAAGGTACCTATCAAGCCACTGAGATAAAGTACCTGTACGTACATACCACACATACCTACGGCTCTCCATCTGTCGGACTTTCCGTGAGTTAGATCCGCGCAAATTGACGCAATCCCTTCTCACTGGATCTTTGGGGTCTTTCAAGGTTGAGTCTTCGGAATCGTCAGCCTAGATTCCCAGATTCCCGTATTGGAAAGTCAAAAGTCGCAAGGTCGCAAGAGTCACAGAAGGAGTCGCAAGCTGCAACGCCCGACTTGGCCGATCCTCCGATCTCAGCCACTCACAGGGACGCTTTCTGATTTCAGGCTGCAGCAGGAACCCACTCCACTCATTTCCAGTTCGCCCAAAGCAGCTGCCACAAGTAAGCTCCCACACCCTCCTTACCATCCATCCATACATATATACATACATACCTACATACATACATACACCCATCAACCCAACGCCCTTCTATATATATACATACAACATACAATAGTTGCGCATCTCCAGTGCCAGAGTGCCAAGCAGTTTACGTCAGCCTCGCCTGCTTCTGCTTGACTTCCACGTCGGTTTTGGTTGTGGTACCTAGTAGTGGCTTCCAGTGTCACGTCACGTCTATCGCCGTTTCACCGTTACACCGTTCCACCGTTCCGTTCCGCCCACTAACTGCCTTGCCTTGCCTGGCCTGCCTGGCCTTCCCTTCCTTCCTCCCCTTCCCATCTCTTGTACATGATAACCAACACCGGTGCACCACTTCTAGGGTTGTAAGATAACAAAGGGAAAGAAAGGAAATTCTCCTGCCTAGTCCCTCGACGGGTATGCTCATGTTCCGATTTTGGAGCTCGGATTCAAGGGGATGCGACAAAACTTTACACGTTGATCAGCCACTGCTGAATCTTGGCAAGCCTTTGCAGACTGTGTTGTCATCGGAGATCCCACTTACCGCTTGCACTTCGCCCCGGCCTCCGAAGCGACGGAGGCAGAGCAACGTCGCGATAGGTCCGCCACACGCTGCTGTTTCCTCCGGCGCATTCAAGCGGCCGAGGGCTTGTGAGGATGATGGTAACGATGAGGACGCCAGCGTGAGGTCGTATAAAAGGGCGGCCTTGTCAGTAGATGGGGGGAACGTACCGTTGCCGTCTTCGCATACGCCTACGCCAGCTCAGCCAGCTCAGCCTGATATGGAGCGTGTCAGGGAAGTGATCGAAAATGAACTCGGCCTCGAGATCTTGCTCAAGCATAACGAGCTGCGGCTGATCAACCAAGAACTTGCTAAATGTCAGGTTGCCTTGGAGCAACTACGCCGATGTCACTTGATTCCATATCCCGTCAACGTTCCAACGCCTGGACAAATGTTGCATGTTGTAAACGGAACTGGACCAGCCCTGAAGCCGAAAGTAGGCGAGGTGCCTCAGTGGGCTCCCCCATTTGGCGTCGCCGATGGCCCATACTCACGACACTATGCCAAGTGGCTCATCCCCGACCCCAAGTTCGATGGCATCCATCCTCAGCCACTAGCACGTGCTGAATCTGCCCGTTTAAGAGCATCCATAGACGGTAGATCGATGAGGAATAGTACGGCCGAGTTAGGCACTTCTCAAACGAGAGGCCGGCCTGTGAGAGGAACCGCAGGTCAAAAGGTCCAATCTCTGACGAGTGGCTTGCCCCAGCAGAAGGCGGCGGCAGGTCCATGCGTGCTGAAACGAGGAGACGGAAAGACGGTTAAGCTTGTTTGCATTGACTGCCATAGAGAGAACTTTTCTAGCACGCAGGGTTTCATCAACCACTGCCGTATAGCGCATAAGAGAGATTTCAAGAGCCATGAAGAAGCAGCTATTCATTGCGGCCATCCTATCGCAGTGGCCGAGAATGCTGGGAACACGGCGGAGCCAAGACTGTCTCCTCAAAGCGTTCCTTTCTCTGGCCTGGTCCACCCTCTAGCCCGCGAAAAGGCTATGATCGACTCCGAAGCCTGCTTTTCTGTTGTCAAGCGCATAGAGGACCTGGCGAATCTTTATCGCCAAGGACAGTACCCCAGCGCAAGTGCAACCGACGCATATGCGACGCAGGGTGTTGAAAAGGATGGTGCGAAGGTCCGCTCTATGAATGCGCAACCGAGTTTTACTCCATCAGCGGCCTCACCCAACCTCTCGAGGCTTCTACAGACTAGGGGCTTTGATGGGAATCTAGATGAGCTGGTTAACGATGCCAAGACCAAGGTAGACTTGGAGGACGTCTCGTCCCCTGATGAGGAACTAGACGAGGCAGATGTGACTGTGACGCCTGATACCAATGGAACAAGTGGCCAGGCCGCAGCTTTCACAACCAGAATGCGTGTGCCAGCGAGTTCTACAGCGCCATCTACCGTTGCTAAAAGTCGACCACAAAGTAGCAAGGGTCCCTCTCCCAGAATACCTTACGCTACACCTGTGCCGACGCCGACACCACGGGTTGTCACGGGCACTGAGGCAGATATGCTGTTAGATGACGACATGCTGGATGCAGAGCTGAGCCCGAATACCGCCATCAGCAACAACGCGCCATCTCTTGTTAGCGACGATGGCGAGTACGATGACTCGATAGCCGATTCGGACTCGGAATCGGAAGTTGACGATGGCCTCGAAGCTCAGTCCATCTCTGACGTTGAGGAAATTGATATCGATGGTGACCACCCTGAGGGTCGCCATGATCGCGGACCGGCGGGTACGGGCACAGGAACAACAGTGCGCCTCCATAAGGACGACAGCAAGCACGTCACCTTCGTAAGCCCCGTTAAGAACAGCGGCAAGCAGAGACGGCCTCAGAAATTCGCAAACAGCACGGCTCACTAGTCCATACTACGGGCTTAGGTCAGCCAGCTGGTTCACACAAATATGAGATTTGGAGAAAAGCCCATATCACCCTACCTATGTGCGAGAGACCGGTTTCGTTGCAGAGATCGCGCTTTCTTGGATTATACCCGTTCTTGATGACTACTACCCTTGACCAATACACTGTTTTATTAAGCGATTTTTCATATGCACATATATCACCACAGGATGTTCCGAGACGAGTATGCTTTACACGATTGATTGATTGATAGGGGGAAGATACTGTTATACCGGATGCAGAGAGTACAGAGTTGGCGTTAGGATGCAGAACCACCAAGGCTGAGCTTTTGCAGCAGAGTTAGAGGGATCCGGATGTTTTTTCGAGCTGCTAGCTTTGCACTGATTTTCGAGTTGAGGCTCATTCCAGAACCACGTGGAATTCTATACATATATATAGCTTGCGGCAGGACGGACGGAAGAGGCTGTAACGATGGCGCCTAGTTTTCTGTCGTACAGTTCAGAACACATGGTCCGATGGGACCCAAGGGGGTTTTTGTTGAAGGAGTTCTGTCGCGCGGCTTCTCTTGCTGTATATTTTCTGCTCAGAATATTTGTATAAAGAATTCATGAATATCAACGCACACTAATAGCTTGCGTTACTAGCTACATGCCCCAGGTGATGCCTCATGACTTGAATATTATCCACCCTACCTAGTAACACCTTACCCTGCCCTCCTAATTTCCCCGTGCTTCATGTTATTTCTAACTTGGCCGTATCATTTACATGCAGAGCAACCGATAACTTGGCAGAGCGCAATATATATATATATATATATATATATATATATTAGAAACAGCATGAAAATAGAGATGAACTTCAAAAAATGGATAATTCTGGAACCGGGGAAACTACGCGATATACCAGAAGGTTCCTAAACTAAAGGGAAGGGAACGGAGCATCAATCCACTACCCCAGCCTATTGCTCAGCCCAGGTACATAAGTCAACATATAAGATGTTAGCTAATCTCGGTTTAAACTCGCTATTCTAACATCACATAATTCCACAGGCAGGCTATGAGTTCCTTTAGTATACACGAACGAACCAAGGAATGGAGTAGGGAGGGGGCGAGGGGAGAGGAACAGGACCATGCTACCTAGGGTAAGTTCTGTTCTGTTCTGGTCTGCTGTGTTATGGTTATGCTTTCTTCAGAAATGAGGCAGGGCATTATTCATATAATCTATATACAGTTTCGCGCTTTGCACCATCAAGACTTCAGAACAACGGAAGAGGGGAGGGGAGAGAAAATAAAAATAGACCCTCCCGTGTCTCTCTCCCCCCATCTTCCCCGTGTGGTTTCCCCCGAACCCAAAACAATAGTTGATGAGAGAAAAGAGAAGAAAAAACATAAAAACCAAATCCATATTTCGAGCTGCCTTCTTTCTTGCTCCTGTTCTCCTTTATTTACTTTACTCCTGGCCGAATCCCATCGTCTCCTCGACGGCGATGGTGAGCTTCTGCTGCAGCTGCTGCAAGTTCTTGTACGGTGGTAAGTCCAGACGGTTGAAACTGTTCACGGGGGTTAGATATCAGCACACAGTAACCAAGAACGATGATCGATCGTTGCAGGGATAAACCCCCTTTCACGGGGTCATGGTCCCTGCAACGAAGCGGCGGTAAGTGTCGTGGGAAAAATAACATACCAAGTGTGAGCCTTGGGCAAATTCCCGGGATCCCCTGCCTTTTCGATGGTGAACCGTCTCGGGCCGTCACTGCCCTGCAAATCCTTGAACCCGTTGACCGGGATTCGCGAGGTGCCCGTGGTGAATTGCAACAACCTGCTCTTCTGCTCACCGTCCCAGCCCCGTACCGTCTGCCAGAAGAATTGGATGACCTCGTCGCTCTCCGTGTAGCCCCGGTAGTCGGTGTGCTTCTTCCAGTCGTCCACGTCAATCTCGGCGATGCCTCCGATCAGCAGCTCAAGCTCTCGCTCGTCGAACACGTTGATCAGGTCCTGGGGGATGAGCTCCTGGAAGCCCTCTTTGAAGGCCTTAAACTGCTCCGCAATGCGCTTCTCGATACGCCACTTCACCATAAGGTCCACATACTCCTTCTTGTTCTCATTCGTCACTTCGATATTCCGCCCATTAGGAATAAGGTCCTCTTCCGTCATAACACCAAAGCGCTCATCTTCGGTGGAGAAGGTTTGCTCAAGGATACCTCCCGATATATCGTTGTCTAGCATCCACTGCAAGCTTCGGTGGAAGTCTGCATCCACGCCCTCCATGTCGGATAAGGACACGCCCTTGCCGAGGATCATCTTGTACAGTGCGCCAATGAAGAAGGCATCCAGGAAACGCCGGTGGAAAATGGCCAGACCCACCACGCGGCCAATAAATTTGAAATAATTCAAATGTTCAGGGTTGATGCCGGAATGCGGGTTGATTTGAAGTGTGTAGTTATCGTGGGCGGAATACTCGAAAAGACAGTAAAAGGGGTTGAACATCTCGTGGGATAACAGGAAAAAGAATTCTCTCGAAAGACCTCCGTAATCCAGACCGTCTTCCCCGTCGAACTTAATCATCAGGCGCTTCTTCAAGTCGGTAGCCGACTGCCGCGAGATCTCGGCGAACGAATCCTCGAAGATGTGTGATCTTCGTACCTTAATATGGCATTGTCCGGAAAGAATGCGCATAGCAGGCTGCGACCGGAAATAGATCAGCTTCCTGCGGAAGTCTCGCTTGTACTGCGGTACGTTTTGGTCTAACGACGAGGGCAAGCGAGGATCGTCCCAGGTGGTGGTCTTGGTATTGTGATCCACGAAGTAAACACGAGCTGTGTTGGTCAGGCGCATCTCCCACCCGCTAGGTAGCGGTCCCAACTGCGAAACAGGCTGCTGCTGGATAGTTCCGTTGGCATTGTTTTGACCCCCGTACATCCGAATATACTGCTGCCGCCTTGGGTCAACCCAGGTGGTAGTTCGCGTGTTGTGGTCAACGAAATAGGGGCGACCCTCTGGAGTCCAACGCTGCTCCCAGCCAGGAGGCAGCTCGCCGCTTCCGGGGCTCGTAGCCCCAGTGTGCATCATGTGAGCATTATTCGCCGTCTGAGCAGCGCTTGCCTGCTGCTGTTGGAGCGTCGGAGAATTAGTACCGGTGCGGTCCTCGGGCAGCGTTCGGTTCTGATGTCGCTGGCGTTCAACCTGTGTAGCAGCCTCTCTTTCAACGCGATTATCTCCATTGCTAGCCTGAGTGGGACGGTTCCAACTTGTCGTACGAGTGTTGTGATCGACGTAGTAGGTTCTCCCCAGATTATCCTCACGTCGTTCCCATCCGGCGGGCAAGCGACCCTGCGCATCTTCGAATGGACTCATCTGTGTTGTGGTTCGAGGCTGGGGCGGACCGTTATTTCCATTGCCGTTAGCAGAGGGATTCGCCATACTATTCGGCCTAAGAGGAATAGTAACTTGTCCCCCTGCAGCGAGCCCATTAGCACCCGAGGCAGCAGAAGCTGGCCGGTCGGTGGGGGCACCGAGAGTTGAGCCCTGGGGAGGAGCTAGCGATGGCCTGCTCGAGTTAGCTGATGGGGGTTGCTGTAGTTGAGATTGGGAGCGAGCGGGTGCTGTCAGGTTAGTGGACAAGTTGATGATGAGCTTTCCATGGACAACAAGATTGTCCGTCGACTTCTTGAGATCCCGGGTAAGCATTTCGTCTATAAGCAAGCGAATGAGTCAGTCGACCAGTCATACCTACATTCCAACAGAATAGCAAAGGAAGTATGACATAAAGGAATATACGCATGGACCTACCCTCTGCACCCTCAGCCAACTCGATAGCATCGCCAATCCGAACATTGATAACACCTAAAAAACCTTGGTCCTTCTTCTTGAATTTCTTCTGGTCAAAGACCTGTACTGCCAGAATGCTGTCCTCGGTCGCATGGCTACACAAACAGGATTGTATTAGAGTCTGGTCTACCCAACACCGTTGATGTCTAGGCAGTCAGAGAACAAAGAGGGGTCTGGCATACAAGTCGAAGATCTCATTCCAATAGGGATTGAGAGTCCGTCTCTTGACGGAGGTCGTCTTGGTTTGTTCTCCATTGACCGTGGCAACAGCAAATGGATCGGGAAGCCCTGCAATCGAAGTTAACAAGCAATACCCTCAAACGGGAAGAAGGGAGCTATAGATCTGGGCGCAACATACTGAAGACATCGCGCTTTACCAGGCCATCGGCGGCAATGACTGTGACGAAGCAGAGTGTCAGCGGGGCTTCTTGCAGAGATAGACAAGGTTAAATTGACAGGGGTATGAAGACATCAAGTCGTTTTGATGACGACTATAAGAGTGATAGCAGCAACACCTAAGGTGGCGATAAATATAAGACAGTCAAGCAGGGTAGGCAAGCAGGGTTGCATAGCAGCAATGGACGACAATACGCACTCGTGAGTCGCAGGTTCGGTCGACTATATCCATAAGATGGCCCAAGTCAGATATGTATCCTAGTAGATGGACATTGCCAGGTAGGTGGTAGGTGGGCGGGTTGGGAACTTTTGAGACTCACGCTGACTGAGACGACGATTCGGCGGGACGGCTAGCAGCCATGGTGATTTCGAAACTAGACTTTGAAACAGATGCGGACGATAAAACAAGGTCAGTCAAAGATGGCGGGAAAGAGTCCGACAACCTTTGGCAAGAGGTATATGGCTGGCGGTGGTAACAATCTGCTGCTGCGATAAGATGTTGCCAAAATGCGCTGAAACTCTAGGTAGGTAGGTATATGCCGCTTGCTTCTCTACCTTGCTGCTTGCTTGCTTGCTTGCTACGCTACACAGGCACAGGCACAGGCACAAGCACAGGTACGAGCACCTCCACACAAGCAGTTGATGGCGGCCGGGTGAGGAGGGAGGATGGATAGGCAGGAACCCCTTAGTCACATAAAGGTGTTGATGTTGATGGATGACGGCGTAGAATAGACAGACGATCGTATCGCGGTACTCGTGAGGGAGTCGAGTCGGTAGGATCAATGCCGGCAACCAGGCCTCGGAGGCTCTCCTATTAAGCACTCACTCACTGGCCAAGACGTGGTGGAGGTGTATTCTATTGGCACTGCTTCGGTTCAAGTGCTCTTCCGGCCCTTTTTTGCTGCGCCTTCTTTTTCTTCTCTTTGCACCGGCAGACCTGCTGTGGCAACGCTGAACGACGATGGGCGGACGGACAGACTAGCGGACGAGCGAGCGAGCGGACGTCGGATCTTCTGTCGGAAGACCTGCTGCGGTCTGTTCGATTCGAGTCGCCGGGTCTGATCTCGCCGTGCTGCTTTCTTTTCGCGGGATGTAATGTTGATTCCTAAACTGTCGAGTGGGTGGATGTGGTGCATGAACGATAGATGGCTTGTATCTGGGGCCTGTCCGTCTTTCTCTGTCAGGTAAGCCGTATGCCTGTACCGGAGATATGTAAGTGCGTGGCGAGTATGTATATAATGTAGGTGGTAAGGAGGCCCGATAGGCTACCTAGGTGTGCTATTGTAGATAACTGGTAGATAGATAGGCGGCTATTTACTTGATTATTGTCGATAGCGGGGAAGCCATTGCAGAAATATACGTAATGTGCATGGTTTGTGCCCGTATAGAGAGATGTGTGTAGAGATAGCAAGAGTATCGGGATAGCAAGAGTATCGGGATATCGGGATATCGGGATATCGAGAGCCCCTTACATGCATGCACTCCGGAGCCTTTTTTCTAGTCTAGTCTTTCGTCCTATTCTTCAGTCTTTTAGTTGGCCTTCTAGCCTCCCGATCTTCTAGTTATCTTCTAGTTAAACAACGAACTACGACTGTAAGGTACGTAATACGGAAAGTGGGAGTCGATGACGCTATGTTGGCAGTAGATACTATAGTATATTCTTCATGATCCAATTCGCTTTTACCTGGAATCTCGTAACTAGCTAACCAACTGTAAAGAAAGTTAGGTTGCGCTGGTGTTGGCAGTTGACTACCAGGTACATACGTAGAAAACGCACGGCTGAAGTTGAGACGCTTGCGACGTTTAACTGCTGGATTGACTTCCAATGATCGATGCAGTGGCAGTGACAGGAGGCAGCCCATGGCGCTAACCGCGTAACTCTGAGCATCTGTTAACTCAATCCAGCCCTGGCGCCAACCAGAACATCGTCTTATGTGTTCAGCATTGAGGCTGTGTTGAGTCCAGATTCCAGATCCTACCTGCGAATCCTTGCAATGCCACCCTGCGTGAACTACATACAAGGCAAGTAGCTATTGGTTGATAGTTATACTGCGTACAGAACCCCTTCCAGGCTTTCTCGGTTTCCGGCACCCCGTCTCATGCATGAAAGAGCGGGTTACCATGATTCAGGCATGCGTTCAAGTCCTAACTGACTAGTTAGGTACCTGCTAATATCAGAACATCCTGAGTTCTGTGTAAGTCTACAACTACCTAACTGTAGCTGTAAGATCTATGTCGATATACTGATTGATTTTTTGCCTAGTGCTAAGCACCCTGGATTGTCCGGTGTTAATATCACCTCCCTAATCCATCTAGATTCCAGCCTTGGGTAGGTGACCGATCAACGAACAACCAGGGCTGCCAGTCATCAAAGATTGCACTGCCCATCTGTCATCTCACATACTCAGGCAGTCAGGGTAGGTACGAAGTATTCGTATGTTCTGGTTCTTCGCGAGTCCTTCTCCGCGCTATCCGTCCTTTCAGGTTCAGATCGGTACCAATATCCAACTGATATTATGTCTCCGGATGTATATACTTGGGTAGGCAGGAAAGTAGGGAAGGGCGTGGAGTGTGGTAGGGGAGGTAGAGTATCAGTTACGTAGTCTCTATAGAGTTCAAGAATTTGCCAAGTTCAAGACAGCTTGATAATACTCTGTAAAAGCTGCTTCGTATGGCCCCTTTCCTGCCCTCATCCCGTAACCCGAGACCTTGCCTGGCCTTTCAGCTATTGCTTCGTGGCTTTGACGAGCCTGCCAGCCACCTACACCTAACTACCCCCTTCTGCCCCCTAACTATACGGGTGTGCACCACCAAAACACAGCAACAAAACCACCTACCTAGTAACTACCAGTGGGCTATGCTGCTTCACTCCAATCACTTGCACCCCCCTTACTAGCTACTACCAGGTAGGTAGCATCAATACTTCTCCCCCACGCAATTGCGCCCAACTACCTACATACTGTATATACCTAGAATCTAACAAACAAACCGAGGCTCTCCGTTATAAGTTCAACTAACTTTCGACTTCTATCACTGAAAACACACAGGAACGAGACCTACATAGTACCCGTTACCTATCGGTCAGCTTACCTACCACCTACCTACATACGTGCCGCTTGTAATCAATAAACGAGACAATCACATTCATCTTAGCCCCCCATCCCCCCTTTTCCCCAGATGGATTGGCACCTTCGATGACGTCGACGACAGCCATCGCATTGCTGCAGGATCTCCCGCCCACTGAGGTCCCCTCCCTTTTCTTTTCCCCATATGTCGTGAGAGCCCGCCAATGAGAGCCACAGATACCAAGCGACTCCCGGCAGCAAGGCAAAAGAGCAGCCAGCGTTTAAACCTCAGGTAGGTAAACATCGTATAGGTATAGCGAACTCTTTTCATTCATGCATACGATGCAATGCAACTAATTAGGTGCTGACTTCGGTGGTGACTTATCATGTATGCACATTTCCCTAGGTTATTTGCAAGGTAGACCAAGGTTATAAAATACCTGCACATGTTGGGCGTAGGACGTAGGGCGTGGAACGTAAGGTATATATGCCAGGGTAGTGAGATTATAACCACCAGTGATTGGCTTGCATTAGTTATCGGCCGAGATATCAACATCGTTGCAGACTGTGACATGGCAGCCAGGCAAGAATAGAATGTTCGTTGTCAACCTATTTAACCTTGGTCGGTTTCAAGGGCGACGCCCTCGGAGGTTCTTCCCAGTAGGCCGGGTAGGCTGGTCATGGAAACAGTTCCTTCGAGACTTCGTGCTTGTGTCGGACTTGGGGACACCTCGATACTCAAGGGGGGGAAATATTGGGAAGAAAGCAACCATGACTTGTACCGGTGACGGATAATCTCTGCCTGTTTATATACCTAGGTATATATCCATCTTAGCGCCGCCCCGGGTCAGATTTACCATCTTCGATCAATCTCAGGTTTTCTCAAGTCGATCGATATATTATGTATCCGGGCTAAGGGGGCATCACGTGGTTCAAGACCCAGTGAAGGCTCGGTGGGTGGGAGTAGGGAGCTTGCTATATCGACCGGTTCCTGCCAAAAACCACCAGAAGACCAATATCTCGCACCATCGGGCTGCTGATATACACCACGGGCTTCTGAGCATCCACCATCCTTCCTTTGCCTGCGTCGATCGCAGCTCCTGGTCTATGCGGAACGGAGTGCTGCGGGTTGAAAGAGGGCAGCGTGTCGTGCCAACCCATATTGCCCACCCTCTTCGTGCCCGTGCCCTGAGATCTTCCACGTCCCTCCACTACCGCGGTCTTGCCCATCCCTTCAAACTGCCGAGTAGCCCATTGTACTTTTACAAACTCCCAAGCGCATCGCAATGCAAAAATTAAGTGCTAGAAAACCCCGCCTTCCTCCCCAACTTCGCCAAACCAGGGGCGTAAGCTCCTCATTCGGCCTACGAGGTCGTGGTGAAATCTTGTGTTATTAGTTTTAGAAAAAGTCCGCCGAGCCTGATTGGCACATCCAGGTCGACCGGTGAGTCTGGTGAAGAGCCAAAGTTGCTGTAAGCCTAATAGGGGTTGAAGCCACCTCTACCCCGACCACGATAGCCACCACGGTACTGGCCGCCACGGGGCATATACGGGCCCCCTCGTCCGCCGAAACCGCCTCGTCCACCGAAACCACCACGTCCACGGCCACGGCCTCTACTCATGCCCGGGATGTTGGTACGTTTCGGGGTGACCTTGATGTTGCGGCCCTTGAGCACGCTGTCGTTCAGGACCAAGGCCTGTGCGACCAGGCTGGGCTCGGTGAATTCGACGTAAGCGTAGCTATAGTATACTTAGCAACCCTTCTCACACTGTATATCCAACTGATATGGTAAGTCCAAGCATTGTGGCGGTGATCCCTACCCTTTCGGCTGGCCTGTGAACTTGTCAAGCAGGATGGTCACGCGATTGATCGAGCCGCAACTTTGGAAATGCGCTTGGATGTCCTCCGGCGAGGCCGAGTAGTCGACGTTGCCGACGAAAATGCTGCGGCTGTCTACGTCGGACTTGTCTTCGCCCAGCTCCTGTGTCCGCTCCCGCTCCTCCAGGCTGGCCTGCATTTCGCGTAGCTTGGCGGCCTCTTGCTCCATCTCGGCTACCCGTCTCTTCATCGCCGTAATTTCTTCCTGTATGTGTTGAAACCGAGGGTCAGTGGCCAGCATTCGATCAACCTCCTCTGCGGATCTTCTCATCTTTCTCTTCTTCTTGCTCCAATGGAATGTAGGAAACCGGGGAAGGAGGCACACCTCGTCGTTACCCTCCTCGGCTAAGGAAGGATCCTCAGTAGCGACATCGCGCTCGTCCAGGTGCGTATCCGCCATGATTGAAGCAGCCGGACTAGTTCCAGTGAGGTTTGTCAGTAAGTATTCAACGGTTGATGGGTAAGAGCCCGACTTGTGACTTGGAATGCGATAGGTATCCAATCACGAACACCCGAAGATACCCAGGGAGCATGTACGTCTGTGTAGATGGCTGGAGATGTGTAGAAGGAGCGCGACAAGACTAATCTCTTGCTGTCCCTATGATATGATGGTCTAGTATTGTATTTGTGTAGATAGTGCTTGGGCAAGGGGGTGAAGGTAAGGATAATAGAAGCAGCTGGCCACCTTGAACTGACTGGTATGTAAGGAGTGTAAGAGGTAAGAAAGAGAGAGCAGTCGTATCGCGGTCGGCTAGCAAAAAGAGGACGAGAATGAGAAGGAGAGTTAAATCTTCTAAGCAGGGTCGCAACTTACTAACTAACGAGAGAATCAACCAACAAAGCTTCAATAATAATTTTGTTGTCTGTTGCCTTCCAAAGCTTCTTCCTCTGCCAGTCGATGCTTTGATCCACCCAGACACGCGCCGCCGCCAGCTGTAGGTTAGGTAGGGTAGGTACCAGGTAGTAGGGCAGGTATGCGACTAGAGAAGGCACGATGACGCTGGCCCCAGTTATCACGGCCTCGGGATTCTCCGACCACCGAGCAGATATTTGATTTCCAGGTTACGTACCAAATTCAAGGTTGTTCGTTTGTTTGTTCTGCTCTTGTTCTACCAGCCACAATACCTATATATGTAAGTAATCATAAGGTTGGCAGGCAGGCACGAGTTCAGCAGCTTTCGTATCGGAAATATCGGAAGTATCCCTATGTGCGTCCTAAAGATCTAAACTGGAAGTGGTGAAAGTAAAAAGAAAAGCTCATCGACAAGGTCTGAGGGTGTGGCGTCTGTGCGTTATCTTATCGATACGAGAGTAGGTACTGACAAGGACAATAGGTAGGTGCCTAGGTATGTATGTACCTACCTATCTATCGTTATCATTTGTCAATTATGAGATTACCTAGAGACTCCATTCGACATGTTTTCCATGTATTTCATGATATTGTCATCAAAAATGATCCTACAAAATGAAGATGTGCTTAAGGTACACAGGTGGTTCCTGGGGTTATTATCCGAGTTACTAACAAGACTTGACTCTAAGTTTCTGATATCAGGGGCAACTTTGCCTTTTCACGGGTGTATTGTTTGGTCCACTCCACACTACGCAGTAATCTACAGCACATCAGATGGTGGCCTGGGGGCTATCGTATCACATACGAAGTCCAAACATGGCCTGAAAACCATGAAATATACGTTGAACTCAATCATATAAGACCTATTCCGGTCTATATACCTTGATAGCTGCAGATTGGCTAATTTGTAGATCCTGGTCTATTACCCAGGGCCAGAAGTATCGGTTAACTCAGTGGATAGGTGACTGACTAACATAGCCATACCAAGATCAAGTTGGCAAGGACTGGATGTTGGTTCACTGGTTCGGCTGAAGTTCACAAGCTACGATGTTAAGATGTAGAGCTCCCTGTTTAGTTAGTATGTGAATCGATTTTTCAATGTAGTAAAAGACAGTTAAAGAAAGTTTTTGCCAAGTCTGGCCGGCAAGCTTAACTTGCTACCTAGTCGACACTCCTTTCTGGTTCAAGTGACAAATAAACTTCAGCTGCCTATGATCCATTTACGTATTCAGGGGAGCGTTATAATATAAAACCATTCTAGTTTTATAGACGGGATTATTCTGGAGCCTATATGTAATACACGTCGAGAATTCATATTTATCTTTCTAGATTATGTTTTACTTCTTATGGGTGGTTACTGACATAGGTATATGAGATTAGAATGCCGTGTCTTCAAAGTCTTCGCAGTAGATAGTTACAGAAGTCTTCTTTTGGATAACACAGAAAATTGGCCTTTGTCGATTTATACAAGAGCACTACTCTGAAGACAGGTGAGGTCTCCTGCCTTTTGACTGAGGTTCTCTTGTAATGGTCGAACAATGATCAAGGTGCTTAATTATGAACAAACAATGCAAAAGATAACCTCTTTAGCTCAGCTAACTTACTTTGTATCAGAAGCTAGACTTATAGTATAAGTTTCTGTTATGTGTAATGCCATTAGAGTTGTTTTAAACTATATTCCTCGTCTGTCTGTGTGGAACTCTATGTTATCGACCTACAGACACACACACACACACACATGTATATATATACATGTGTGTGTGTGTGATGCTGATTGCTGTTGAGAAGAGCGGATGTTCTATGAGGTTGCCATATAGGGGCTTGTGGCCCTTGGAGATGCAGTGGGCTCGTTCTGCAGACTGAGGGGTTCACGAATTGTTTCACAGAGAGAACTACCTTCCTTAGGCGATGAAACGACAGCAGATCTCCTTTGTGGCCACATGGGGAAGTTGTCGAAGGTGGATGAGATTGTCCGCGCCCTGTTTCTGCCGCATCAGTCCCTATGTCGAACATGGGCACTGACGATATCGTACGAGACCTAGGCAGATTGACCGAGGACTTCGACGACCTGGGAACATATCACCAAATAAACCCACGCCGTTCAGTACATTTGTTGTTGCACTGCTAGTATTTCTCCCTAGTGCGTTTCTCGACTCTTGGTGGTCGGTAAGGGTGTTCGGACGTGGGGGCCGGGGGGTGGCTAGCCTGTCGCCGGGAGACCCCAGCAACAGGCATTTGCTCCGTTGCGGGTTACAAGATATTGGGCGATGCAATATCGATGAAACGACGAGCTCTCTTTCTGGAATCGAGGTCTAGGCCTTTTCTCGATATTCAAACTTGACCTTCGCTACGGGGTGGAGCTGTCGGAATCCGTTAGTGTGAGACGTGAACGGTGGAAAAACATCATGAATCAGCTAAGTAGTATAGCATCATCCTATAACAAAGTGCTTCGTACTTAGGTCTCGTAGAAGCAAGATTTGGATTAGAGGAGGTAGTTAGCTGAATGGGCTTTCATCTCTAGCGCCAAGAGTTTCTCCGCATACTAAATAGTCAAGAGTCGAAGTCATGCTAGCCATTGAAGCTTACTATGCATGCAGCCAAAGCCGCAAGCCTCTATCCGTTCGATGACTAGCATCGTGATATCGGTAACGACATTTGTTTCCCAGGCATTTACATAATCAGAGTCACATTTGGATGGACTTTCTAACAACTGAGCCTCCCCGCAAAGCTCTCAAGGCTGTAAATGATACAGCAAGGCCGTTTCATAATACAGCCCCTATCACCTAACGACCTACTAACAAATTACATACCTATGCGGGCATTCGAGATTCGAGATAGCCTCACCTGTGTGTCCAATTTGGGAGATGGTGCCCGAAGACTCTATTGGGCATTGTCAACTGATCCAAACCTTCTAGAGCCATCGTTCGATTCCGCGAAGCTTTTTGTGGAAGACTCGAAGAGGTCCAAGTTTGGACAGGGATACTGATATCTGCAAGCCCAGCAACTGGTGTATCGCATTGTCTTGGCGGATATGTTCGTCCTCCGAAACACAAGATGTAGTTTCAGATCGCCTCCCCCGTCTTAACTAATGCCAAGAACGGGCAACGGTCGAGATAGTTGACACGCTGAACGCTTATTTTATGGGTATCGGTGGTGTCAATTATTTTAAGCAACCCACGCTGACCATATCCTCGTAATTGTTAGGAACTGTTAGGCTAGTTTGAGAATATGATGAATGCGTCGAACCTGTGACGGGAGTATCCGTGGGATACGTGTCGCGATAAGGCGGCTGGTTCCCATGTTTATTAAAAGAAGATCTTCTCCGGCCGCAGTTAACCGACCGTACATCCCATAGTCTCGGGAACCAACCATCCACGTTCACTTCTGTTTGCAAGGGCCGGCCTATTATATCACATTCTCTTTCAGGCCCAGTATTTGTTTGTCTAATCCACAGCTACCGGTAGCTCCACGATCGTCCCGCCCGGAGAGGACTCATCCTATTCACCATGATATCTTTTGCCATATCCAAGCTGATCTTGCTCTTGAGCGTCGGCAGTCTATTCGCTACCGCGATGCCCTTTGACGCCCGACAAAACGCCAAAGCTGCTCCCTCGCTCCCCAAGAGGACCACTTGCCAAAGGGACGCAGTCTCCAGCTGTATCACCGACACGGGCCTCGATGGACCGGCTTGCTTTGCCATGGCGTGCGCGCCGGAGGTCGACCTCCACGCCATGAGGCGGCAGGTCATAACGCGGCAAGACACTTGCACGGAAGAGAACCTGGTACAATGCGCAGTGACGGAATGGCGCGAGGCAGAATCCTGTTTCCAGGAGTTTTGCCTGTAAGGGGCTACCTACCCGAAAGACGACTTCGGTGTTGACGGCATCGCTTAGGAGATCGGGGCTGGACTTGGCGTCCATATGTATGCGCGTCGTTTCTGTGGCTCGCTCACCAACTACTCGTCAACTTAGCTGGGCGCATGGTCGGATCACGGAACTTCGTGGTGTATTGGAGCGTCAGGGTTATGCATATCATTCATTTCTTTCATTCAACCATATTCAGTGGTAACATTGATGTAGACCAGTCGCTTAGGATTGCCTTGAAGAAGCCAGGAAAGAAGCCAGGAGCTTTATTGAATTGACTTACTGGACTTGCCAATCAACCCCATCTAGTGTCTGGCTCATCTCCTGGATTGGTCTTACTCGTGTCTCAAGGATTAACCCAGATGTTCCGTTGAGGAGACATCCCGTAAGGCCTACACAGACAGTGGACGACATCAAACCTTTTATTTCCTATATCTGGCAGGTCAATGGAAAATGTGTACAGTATAGCCCCGGTGTTTGCTAGCCCTTTGTAACCTCTTTGCCGCTTGAGAGATGGATGATACCCTGGCCCTATCCGGCGATGTTGACCTGGAGTTGTACCCCTATCCTTCAGGGGCACAATCGTACACGTTCGGGGAGGGGCTATCTTGAGTTATATGTCTTTATTCTGTGTCCTATTCGTTCAAAGCATGAGACTGGTGAAGCCCCTCAAAGGCAGCTAGCTTCATCCTAGATGAGTGGCATCACGCTCTCAGTATGATTGTAAGGGCGTACTGCTTGTCCTTCCTAGACCTGTATGTATTGCATACAAGAATCGTTCAATACGAACTGCAGGAAGTTGCTAAGTTAGACCGAGAAGGCCCACAACGGCGCAGAAGAATGCGCATAATCAGACCATATGAACTTCAATCCTTTGTTGGGATTGTGGCATGGTTGTAGTTGATTTCCCGACGGAGAAACAGGAAGACGAACAGGCTAGCAGAGCAAAGTGGACCAGCCTGGTTTTCGAAGCTGGGGAGTTCGCTATTTTTTGGTCGGTTAGAGCAACCGAGAGACATGATCTCGTCCCGGCCTGGAAACAATGATGGCCGGTCGGTCTCTTCGTTCACCCGAAAGGAGACAGCCGCACTATGCGGGAGCTAATGCAATTCTTGTGCCAGGGACATGACGCGCAGCTTTTTCGGCGGCACCCGCAAGGTTGACATAGCCTTATCACACAGGTGAAACCTAGCCAGATAAACGACCACGTGTTTGGGGATGTCTATTCGTAGGGCTGCTCTAGAGCCCGCGCTCGTTTCCATATCTAGTTGAAGGTTGCGTCGGTCTGCTGCTATGCCAAGCTACAACCTATGAGAAACCCTGAATCGCTTACATCCGATGGAAGACATCGGAGAGCTAGAGATCGTCTGTCACAACTCCAACACTCTTTATTGGCAGTTATTCGGCGAAGTCGACAGCTGTCTCAAGGAAACAGGAAGCCTCCCATGCAAATCAAAGCCGTAAGGCTTGGTCTCATTGATACCTAGCAAGAGCTCACGCGTATTTATTCGATAGGGGTATGTGATGCGATCACATGCTGTCTAGGCAGTATGATACTCAGTTTGATAGTAACCCTCCGACCCTGATGACAGGGAATCGGGAGGCTGAATGTTATAGGTAGCTGCGAGAAACCAATAACTATAAAGAAAAGCTCGTTACGTGCCTTCCCGGAGTTGATACATATACGAAAGTAGGCAAGTAGTTGGCGATATTCGACCTACCATTGGCTTGGCGGTTCTTGGGAACATGAGATTCGGTATGGATCGTGATTGGAGGAAGAAATATGTGGCTTAATTCCAGTAATGAAAAAAACCTCGGGGGAAGACCTCGGCCCTTCCCCAAGCTTTTTTAGGTAAACGCGGGGTTATGCGATCCACTGTCATCCACTGTCAAACCCCCTGCCCGGGCCCCTCACGACCGCCCCCCTTAAAAGGGCCGTAAAAAGTTCGACATGTGCTATAAAAAACGATAGCAAGGAATCTACCCAATCATATGTTTGTTTATACATGCACGATATTCTCCGGAACAGGAGGCGTACACTTAATGCCTACCTTCTCAAGTCTACTCCATCTATCCAAACACCTTCGGACATCAGACCCTGAAGGTTCTTCCGCCTGCGCCCCCCGCAAGTTACATCCCACGTTATCGCCCAGCTGGGGCCAAGATATGTCGGTCTGCCAAGGGGCTTGATGATTAGTTGATGCCCCCCCATGTTCTATATCAGAAGCCCTTCGGCCTGACTCGCCGCGTCATGCATTCACATATTTTTCATGTATATACTTTGAAGAACATCCCAAGTAGCTAGGCGAGGATGGGGTTGGGCATGATCAAGCATTGTTGGGGGTTGTCTTGACTCCTAGGACCTCCGGCGATAACAAGAGGCAGGTGAGTGTTATAAAGGAAACATCTCAGTGTCAAAATCCTATGCTACCTTTATCTGTATGAATTGCATGTTTTGTTAGCGTGCCTATGGGTTAAATACGCATTAGGTAGTCATGGGTTGCCTGGTTCCAGTATCGAACACGCCCCTACTACTACCTAGCTGCCTATACATGTAGTTACCTACTCGGAAAATTTATACTACTTCGTCTGGGCCCATAGCCTCCTTCTAGGCCGGGGCCACCCACTCCCACAATGCATGAGTATATGCATCATTCTAGATGAGCTGCGACTCTACGAAGCGCGGACATGTCGTACAGACTAATATTTCTGTAGATGGACCAGGTTGCGAGTCTAAGTAGAGAATCAAGATAAATCTACGAATACCACCACAGACGCGCGAGAACCAGAGCCCAGATACCGGGTATAAACTCATGAGTAGCACGCCAGTGGTCTTGTCTAAGTACCCAGGTATTATATATTTCAGTGGGTAGATGAGTGGAGGCACATACTTGCGTATATACTTATCGTAGATGTGAGGCTACCGTATGAGATAAACGACTTGTTGTATGCCACTTTCTGAGCAGCCTAAACCCATACTTGGGCACGTTACTTCGGTCTCTATAATTCCATCACGTATAGCTGCTGAAAAGATGACAGCTATTCAGTACCTACCTAAGTGTAGACACGTATCTCAGATCTGAGTGAGGTTACTCGGGTTACCATCCTTCCTATGCGCATAATGGCAGACCTATCACCTGCTATGAGTAGATAGTCTCGTTCTTGGACAACCCGACCTATTGCCGGTCATTGGCCAGGACAAGGATTTGAAGATAAACCCACCATGCCCCCATCAACCTACCGCGGATTCATAGGGGGATTATGTCTGGGCATGAATACAAGCAACGGCTAAACAGGTGGCTAGCTAGCTAGTTACCTGGAGGTTCCTAAGAACCTGGAACCTTCTTAACTAACTATGCGGGATGTACGAAGAATACGTCCATACACATGTCAAATGCTAGGACGTGTGGGCGTGTGGGCGTGTGGGCGTATGGACGTGTAATAAGGGCCCCCCCCCAGGATTCCCCATACATACATACATACATACATACATACATCCATACACAGTACCGCTTAACC
Organism: Diatrype stigma; assembly: GCA_022225965.2. Taxonomy (NCBI): domain Eukaryota; kingdom Fungi; phylum Ascomycota; class Sordariomycetes; order Xylariales; family Diatrypaceae; genus Diatrype; species Diatrype stigma. The sequence continues at coordinate 230,603 of JAKJXP020000077.1, forward strand.
AAGCCCGCAGCCATGCCCAGAGGGCCCTGTATACCCTGTACGCCCTGTATGCCCTGCCAAACTTACCGGTAAAACAAGTAACCCCCAATCAGAGCCCACAGCGCGCTTCTTTTTGGACGCAGCTTTTCAGTATTTCCCACCTTGGCAAATCGCCATTAAGCCCGGCGTTATCTCGTTTTATGACAAATTGCACTGAAGTGAAGTCGACTTCATCTCTGCTGCTCGTGCTTCTCTTCGCCGCCGCCTACTGCAGCACCACACAAAGCGAAGGAGTAAGCGAGAGAGCGAGCGCTGATCCTCCAGCCGGGAACCACTCGCTTCCACGCTCCCACGTTTTCATTCGTGAGCACCGGCATTATTTATTCATGAGCCTTAAGTCTTGAGCCTTTCTACTGCGGTATGCTAGTACTAGTCTCGACCCGGACAATACGAAACAACAGGCACGGCGACGGCGTCAGCCACGACAACGAGAAACAACTACAAAAATACCCCGACCGTAGGCCGGACAAGGATCATTGTGGCCGGGGCACGACATATCGATACATCCATCCTATCGCCTCATCACTTGGCGACTAGTTAGAGCCTCTTTCCTCTCCCTTCCTGAACTTGAACCCGTTTGCGCGCCAAGTCTGTCTGGGAAATCCGGCTTCCTAGTGGCTGGAAAATTACCGCCCTCCGCTCTCTCACTAACACGGCCCCATCCTTAAGAAACATAAGACATTCAGGCAATTCTTCCCCTTATCGTTGAGCTGCCTCTGACCCAACTATTGACCGGCTTTCGTGATATATGGACATCTGGTGCCCATCCTGCTGTGCCCGCGGTTTCACAAACTGGGATACGGTTGAGCACGATATCTCGGCAGAGAATCTCCCGGCCTTGACCAACTCATTAATTTAAAGATATCGGGCGCCGTCACAGGTGTACCGACTCGGTCCGAGCTTACGTACAACTCGTGATATTATTACTGTCTGCTCGTTGCTGTGACAGGGCGTTCTATGGCAAAAAAACCTGGATAGGCGATTTTTTGGTCATATTTTCCCGGTGATTCTTGATGATTTAAAGACAGCGAGCGGATCTGCCATGCAAAGTCCACTGCCGCCAGCATACCGGTTACGCATTGGTGGTTCGCTACAGAACACATTTCTCCCTTGTGAGATATCTCATTATCTCAACCGCTGACCACTATTCAAGTCTGGCTCATACAGCCCTTGACGGTGTTTTCGACTACGGGGAGAATCTGGGAGTCGGCTTTCAGCTTGACATAGTCTTTCTTCGGTCGCACAATGGCGACAGTGCAGCAGTTGCACCAGGCGCCCATGCCGGCCCGGCCAATAAGTATTACCAGCGCCCCGGCTGCGAATATCGACATGGATGTGGACGTGCACAGCAGCCGGTCTTCAATATCACCGGCCCGGAATGAAGGAAAGGCTAGTGGTGGACTACAGAGGGGCGATACTCGAACGGCGGTCATCATCTATGGTCCGGGTCAGGAGAAAATAGTGTCTGTCTTCGCCGATGTTTTGGGGAAACCGTACAGGATCGCCGACAGTTTTCAGGGTGTGGCTTCGGGGGAGCAGGATGTGGTCTTGGGCGTGTCACTGGAAAACGCCAAAGTCGACATCTCTACACGCAATCGGACCGCTCTAGTTGCGATCCATGCGCATTGTGTTGATCTCGGGATGCCTCCAGATATACATTTATCTGCGCACTGCGACTATGAGTTCTTATATACCGAGTCGCCATTCTTCCGGCGGGATCTGGCTCGATTCCTCTCCATGACTTTAGGCCAGATAAATCACCACGAAACTCTGATGTTGAAGCCACGGACATACTTCCTTTCGATGACTTTTCCAGATGTTCGAGCCGCTTTATCAAATATCGATATCCTCACCGTTGGCGCTGACGCTATAGAGATACGAGTGGACCTGCTCAAAGAGCCCCTGAGTGATGGCACCTTTGCCCAAGTGCCCAGTCTAAGCTACGTCGGAGAGCAGGTCATGATACTTCGACAGAGCACCGAGTTACCCATTATCTTTACCACAAGATGCACGAGGGAAAACGGTCAGTTCCCCATGGATAATCCTGATCTTTATTATGAATATCTTTACAGAGCGATCCAATGGGGTATTGAGTACATCGATGTCGAGGTTTGGCTCCCCGAGAGAATTCGGCAGACACTTTGGGAACAGCGGGGGAACAGCCACATAATGTCGGCTTTCCATGACTTTTCCGGCACCTTCAAGTGGCCCTCCCTTCAGGCGCAGACCATATTTCTTGAATCGCGAAAATATGCTCACATTGTGAAGATGATCGCCATCATCAATGACCATAATGAGAACTTTGAGCTAGAATATTTCCGCTCCAAGATTCGGAGCGAATATCCCGATTCTCCCCCACTTTCCGCAGTAAACATGGGCGAGACTGGCCAATTCTCCAGGACATTGAACAAGGTCTTTACGCCCATCACTCACCCCCTCCTCCCTACCATTGCCGCGCCGGGCCAGATGAGCGCGGCCGAAATCAACGCCGCATTATCACTCCTGGGGCAGCTTCAGAAGAAGAGCATATACGGGATTACCAGCCCCTTTTCGCGCATCGCAACTCCGTATGCGCCTTTCTACGAGAAATGTTTCAACGAGCTTGGGTTGCCTCACCAGTTTGCGGTGGTTGAACGGCAACCAAAAGGCATCGGTTGCATTGAGACCTGGTGTAACCAAAAGTCGTTCGGCGGTGCTTATCTAAGCCCCCCAGTGTCTTTCTCCAGCCTGATGCATAATAGCTCTTTCTTCGCGAGGCTCAGCAATGGCTCAGGTCCGTCACTTACCGAGGCAGCTCGTATGATAGGCATGGTCGACACCATAGTGGTGCGCCCCGGAACGACGTCCTCGCCGGAGTCCGCACCCTCTTCGATCCCCTCGAGTCCCAAGCGGCACAGCGATTCACCCTTCCAGCCACTGAATGGCCATGACTATAGCTTACCACCAAGCGCGTCCCTCATCTTCGATAACGCTAGTTGGCGTGGAATCTTGAGCACGCTAACGCGCGACCTCGCGCCTTCTGCCTACATGGGCCGCACGGCCATCGTCCTCGCCTCGCACGCCGACGACGCCGCGTCGACCATCTACGCGCTGAAGGCCCTCCGGATCGGGAAGCTGTACACGGTCGGCTTTAAGACACCGCTCGTGCTAGCCCGCGGCCTGGAGGTCGAGCCGTTCAACAGCCTCGAGAGCCTACAGCGTGCGCGAATGGTGGGCGACAACGCGAGCCCGTTCGTTATTGTGTCGGCGCTGGGTCCCGAGAAGGCGAACCTCGTGGGCATGCTGGTGCGCGTGTTCGGCGGCTCGCGGGGCTCGTCCTCGAGCATCCGGAAGGTCTTCCTCGACCTCGCCGACGGCCATAGCGGCCACAATAGGAAAGGCGACCCGGGCATCGTGGCCGAGCAGAGCGGGTTTGCTGCGTACGGCGTCGCGGACACGGCTGCGTTCACGACCGTCGAGACGCTTAGGCTGCTGGTTAGCCAGAACGTGCCGTACAGCTTTGTACGGCTGGCGAGTGGCCGTGGTATGTTTTAAGCCAAGGCACACAAGCAAACTACGTACCTCCGGCATCATACACGGACGGACGGACTTGGGGGGTGTCAAAAAGGCACAGTGGAGTAGACGGACGGGATGCTTTGCTAATCTATGTATATCTCATCTCGCCTTCTTCGCCGATGCCCCTGATTGGATTTGGGGTTAGGGAGGGCTTATTTTGCTTTTTGTCTCTTTGTCGGGTTATAGTCGCATTTGCGAAATGATCCAGGAATCTTTCTAGCACATAAATCATGATGATACCTTGGTTGCTACCTACAACTATACGCAGAAAGGACTCACCGCCGGCATGTTCTAAGGCGTTTCTTGGCGAGCAGCTCTGCATCCCTTCTGGATTATTTTCCCCTCTTGTCTATCTGAGCTTCATCCATTCGCTGTAAGCCTGGCCCGTGTAGGCAGGCGGTTTTATCTTGCGACGGCCAGTCGAACAACAGGCGCGTGGCCCCTGATTCCCCTCGTTAGAAGATTTCCTACTACTTAGTACCCAACCGTCACGCACGCGGCTCTACTGGTAGGCCTCGGTGTTTTTCAGGGATCATGTAGCTAGAACTGTACATACAAAATCGAGAGAAATACACTTGCAGCGCCTTTGCTTTCATCTCGGGCGAAAGTCACTGGCGACTGCAACCCTAATGTATCGAAACCCCCCTCCCCCCCTTATATAGCCTATCATACCATAGCCCGCCGGGCCCAGCACAACTGGAAGGGTCTTCTCGCTGGCAGGCATATATTAGCCTATTCGCTCGATTGGCGAGGCGACCTTGAATCGCGCTGGATGTTGGACATCTGGCAACGTGCATGATATTACCGTCTGATATCGCCTGGGTGGTAGCTGGGGCTGCGTTGACTAAAGGGCCCGGCCTCTTTCGATAGGGCTGAAGTTGGAAATTGACGTCAACAATTGAGATGATGCTTCCCGACACGACCCCCCTTTTCCTACGTGGGATTGGGGATGACGGTGGTCGTATTATACCATATCAATAGTTCTACAACATCTCTGGATACGTTGAATGGTTGGCATTGTATGCTCTGTACACATTAAGATGTATATGAATCCTTTGTTTGCGGTTGAACACTGTAGACGAAAGATCTTATTACCACACGCACACACACACACACACACATATATATATATATATGTACAGGCATAGAGTTCTTCTTTCACGACAGAATAGAACGCGAATCTAGACCTTGAAAAGGGGCAGCTTGGTCCCTACTGCTCGCCCACCTCTTTGTGGAAGGGCTCTAGGTTTACCAGGGGTTGATGGACAGGCTTCTTGTCACTGCGTATAGTTGCCGAAGCAATGGGCAGAGAAGTGTGAAGGCTACGCCACAGGGAAGTGGCACGGGGGGCCTTTGTGCCAGATGTCATGCCAGTGGAGCTGGAATGAATAGGAGATAAATAGGAAATAGTAATGAAACAAAAGGCTAGGGTAGAGCAGCGAGGATGTGATGGGCAAACGCGGCCGCTTATGCCTACGCGACCAGCTCCTTCGGCCCGTGCCACCATTGTTCCTGAAACCAGGGGTTGGGATCAAATTGTTTACCTCACCTAGCTGGATGGTGACCCCGGATGAATGATGACATGTTATGGTGATGGTTATGACGATACATATTGACCCTGGCGTATGAGAGGACAGGAAGGGGTGTCTGCAGACACGATGGACAACGCGAAGCAAGCGCTAGATTCACCTGATCACTTCAACGCGCCACCTTTTGTGTTCAAGGGCATTTCGATACTCTAACAACAATGCGTCGAACCCCTTTTCCGAACGCTCGCCTTACCTGATGGTCAGATTGGATGCAGTATAGGTATCTATCCAGTGAGCGGCTACTTTCATGACCGACAGAATGTAGGCGATAGTTCAGACCATGTACCAAGTCGCTGAGTAACTTGAGCTTTGGCGTCTGACCGGGATTTTCGCCTTATGGATGCGAGAAACCAAGTCAGCCAGACACCCCGTCACCCGTAGCCTCGCTATCTTAACTCCTTCATTATCAATTACCGATCTCTAAACACCACTATCTCCAGAGACACGAGCCGGTGATAGCACTGTGGTCTTAGCCACTATTTCTGGTTAGAGTATGCTTCTAACGGTCCAGCGGGGGGGATGGGAATGGGGGGGAGG